>JAGVSQ010015243.1:0-10242 GCA_022683975.1 Rhyacophila evoluta
TAACTTGATTGAAATCGCAATGTAAAAATTGCTAAATATATTTAAAAAATTACTTTTGACGTGCCGCCATAGTGGCGGCACTCGAGTGGTAAAGGTGATTTTTAATGCCGGTGGTTATAGATTCATATCTGCAACTGCAATAGTATTTTTTTAAATCTAAAGATTCAGGACTGGATACGCAATCGGGTGACGTTCGCTGTCAAGGTCACGTTTTAAATATCCATATAAAATATTCAGAATGAACATAGTAAGAAAATATGGTCGACAATCAATTCTCATGAAAAAAAAATTGAAATATTGTCGAGATTTATATGCCTCTGATAAGCGACAGATACGATCAATAATAAAAATTAGTATTCAGTATTCAATGATTTTTTATTTTTTCAATGAAGAGTGTAAAAGAAAAATAACTTAAATGTTTCTTGTTCAACAATGCGAAGATGGTGCAAGTCACTTAATTAATTCAGGTATATTTATGTTGTAAATGGTAAAGATTGGGAGCAATAAAAAGACACAGTAGATCAAATGAGTCAGATATATTTCTAATTAAAAGAAACATCTATACAACAGTAATATTTTAGTAAAATGCATTTTTCGTTTTATACAGTTTCGAAGCTACGCAATATTATGTACATACATAAAAATAACAGGAAACTCTGCATCAGCTCCGTAATCATAATTTATTCGCAGATCTGATAATAGTAAAACGTTCGGCTCCCGCCGCCGCATAAATAATAAATAAATGTATCATAAAACGTTAATATTAATTGTATAATTGATTTTCTTAACGACTAGGGTGACATAAATAAAAAAATGTTTTGCTTATTCTCACTGTGGCAGTTGCGACCCGTTTGAAATAATGGCATCATTAGGAATGCAATATTGACAAGGGTTCTATAATAATCTGGAATGTAGCTCAAGGGCTGCGTCACAGATTATCAAATGCGGCAAAATCTCCTGTCCGACTATCGCGGTCGGCAGCCGACCTACTGAAGAAATCGTCGCCATCGAAAGGATCACTCTCCCTAGCAAAGATATTAACGGATTCTGATTTTTTAATGTCAGGATCGGGGCGGGGTCGCGCTTTAGCAGAGGTTGTTCTCTGACTGCGACGTCGCTCTGGTACACCCGCTCCTAATCGAAATCCAACAGTCCTTTCCGGCCTCTCTTCTTGTAAGTCATGAGGATCTTCTTCAGGTATTACTTCTGCTTCACCAGATCTTGGAATGCCATTTCGGGGCTCCGGAGAGAAATCATCTTCGAACAAAGTAGGAGCCGGTCTTGGACGAGGTGATGCGGGTGAAGCTGAAAGTTCATCATCGACAGGATCTCGTTCTGGTTCGAAACGGGCGAAATCCGGGGGACGAACAGCCGGTAGTGGTTCTTTTTCAGTAGTTTTTTCAACACTTTCAATATTCTTTGTCTCACCGAAATCATCATCAAACGGTGAACCACGGGACCCTGCTGATTCTCTCTCAGAAAAATCATTGGAAAATCGAAAACGTGCTCCATTTTTGGTTGCTGGCGAATCCGTCTCTATGCGATCGAAGTCATCAAAGAATCGGTGCCGACGAGACCTTGGAGGTGAGGCAGTAGGCGGAGGGGATGGGGAATCTCCAAATGGTGATCTTCGTGTTGGAAGCTGCTGTCTCGAGGAGGTTCTCGAAGAGTTGGCAGGTCGGACACGGTGCTGCGAGGGAGCAGGGGCATGGCGCGATCGCCGATCACTCTCTCCTCCGCTGCCTCCTGACCGCCTCCATGCTCGGCCGCCCATTGTTGAACTGTACCTGTTTAAGAGTCATTATTTGTGATTAATAATTCAGACGTAACAAGTGGCTTAAAAATATCATATATATATATATATTAAGAATATAAATGATAATAAAGACTAGCTACCTATTGGCAGAATCCTCTCCTTGCCGCAGAGGCTCTCCTCTTCTCCGGCTTCCTTCTCTTCTGCCCACTGTGCTGTAACCTCGATCTAAAGAAGATCATAATACATATTTTCATCTTCTGTTTGTACATAATAAATAAAATTATGAAACACAATACACAATAGTGATGATGATAATTCTTTCGATCATGTGTAATACATAATATGCTTATATAATATATTTAATACATCTATGCTAAGACCAATTTTAAACTAATCAGTTAAAAATATGGAGGTTGTTTTTTTTAATTTTTTGTTGTTAATTAGTAAGTAATAAGTTTGTTAATTGTATAAATTGTACCTATCATACATATAAATCAATGGATTGCCATTAATTCGAATCTATACTATAGATACTTCTCATAAAACAATGCTATCATATTTGTAATGAAATTTATATCTTTATTAAAATACTTGTGAATATATAACTATTGTAATGATAAAATAACTGAGAAAAGCAAAATGTGTAGACAAATTGAATAAATACCATCAGATCGCCATCTCTCTTCAGATGGCCAAGCACGGTCTCTTCGATTCTCTCGACTTCCCAAACGACCACTACAAGGCGAAAGTCGTCTGCTTCCTCCATAACCTCTATCCTCTGACCACCTGAACAACAAACAAACAGTCTTTATAGCACTATGATGATTTTGAATGAAATTTTGTAATTTGAAAGCGAATAAATTTTAAGACTGGTAAGGAATATAAATAATATCAACTATAATTTATTTCTTGAGACTAAATCTGTAGATGATGTTACTCCTTCTTCACAATTATCCCCTGCTAACTGTACTAACCTCTCCAATCTACCCAAGTTTCCATGCTTTACTATCAATTCTGCTCCACATATTCAGTTAGTTCCACATTTTCAGTAAATTTTCCTGATATATCAGTCGGCAATTTTTTCAGAATCTACCAATGATTTTCTGTCACGTAAGGTTCATGTTTTTAACGTGACCGCTAATTTGTATTAATGTTTGAATGTTTTATAACACATGCAAGATTTTCATGGTCAAATAATAAATAAAACAAATATGTTTAAATAATATAAAGACTCTGGAAATCATTAAGTAAAAATGATCAATTTTAAAAATTTATTTTTAAATTCATTGATTCGCAATATAAAGAAGTTACTATGCAATGTAAAAGTTATCTTACTCATCATCTTCATCTCTTGAATGGTGCCGTCGTCTATGCCTGTCTCTTTCATGAGTTCTTTCTCTGTCACGACCACTTCCAGAATCTCTTCTTTCTCTAGAGCCGACTGAGTCTCGTCTTTCACAAGATCCTATCGACTCGTGCCTAAAAAACAGAATAACTTAATTAATTCAGAATTTAAAATCAATTTCCATCAAGCACCATCAGTCGAAAATATTAATTAATAACTTAATTAATGTCGTAAAACTGAGGTATATTTTAGTTTCGATACAGGAGGGCTTATACTTATCTATGTACATTATTCACTCTAATATACTAAAAATAGTCTGATGTAGGATAATAAGGAGCATGTAACCATAAATTTATCTATCATACCTTTCCCGGTGATAAGATCGGGTGTGTGGTACAGCATCTCGAGGTGGAGGATCTTCTTCCCAGGGTGAAACGTCTCTCGATGATGAAGACGTTTGTCCTTCAAAATAAACAAATAATATATCTCCCATTATAACGAAAACTTATCAAATCAAGCAATATTAGTACAGCGCAGTCTGGTTTAGTTGGTATAAATAAATTAATAATGCAAACAATTATCCTTACATAAAAAGGTCAACATCATCAGTTGGTCACCCCGATAAGGATCTTAACTCAGAAACAGTATCTACCTGCCCTATTAAGTCTGGAAATTTTTCAATTCAGTATTCCTGCAAATTTTTCTGCACCCTCTGGCAGTGTCTCCATATATCGATTGAAAGGGAAGAGCTTTTCATGCCGGTTCGATTGTTTATTGGACTGGTAGTCCATTGCGATATGATTTCTATTAAGGATAATTTTTTCATTCTATTAGAAAGATGAACATTACTCTCTTCGATAGTTTTTATTTAGCTCTATAACACCAAACTCTCTTTTTACACGGTTTCAAAGCAACATGGTGCTGCATCCTCCAAATTTTTTTGTTTAAATCCAGTAAACCCGAAAATTTGAAAAGAGATATTACACAGGCTTTGGATATTTCAAGTTATAAAAGCGATGTGGTACCAAATGTGCGTAAACGGGTTCGTTAATTTTCTGAGTGAATAAAAAAAATTATTAAACTAAAACACAATAAACAATAATCAATTTTATTCAAGCATTGATTTTTATACAGGGATTTTTATCCACCATTATTTTTTATTTCAGTATACTTTTTTTACACAGTATTGCGTGGTGCGTATATATTATACCTTATTCTTTCTTAGAATGATTTGATAAGAAAAATCAGTGCAATACTGCTTAGAAACTAGTTTGATTATTTAGTCATATTTATCATACGATTAGATGCAAGTGTTCAGAAAACTCAAATTATATTATCATATACTCACTGGTTTGCCAGGTTTTAGGATTCCGCCGATGCCGTCTCTGCGATCCATCCGCATAATTTCTCTGCCTGGCTTTGGGCTGTGGCAAGGGAGGAGGAGGCGAATCTTTAGAATCGGAAGACCATGGGGAAGCCCCATCCTCACTCTGCAAGGTGACATTGGCATCTAGGCCGGTGCCACTGCCTCGGGCCATCACTCCAGGAGGATTGGGTCCACCGAGCAATGCCCACGCTGTCTCCCCTCGGCGATTGCTGAGGTGCACTCCGTCATGACTATCACGGTCGTCTTCTCGTGATTCTCTGCCACCTGTCGAAAATAGACACATTCATTAAGTGTAGACAAAACTTAAGATATATCATTAAAAAACTAAGTTATATTGTCAATTAAAAAAATATCAAGTCTAATATAAAATATGATTGAATTACGTTGCAATAGCTTTAAATATATTATTTGTTCTTATAAAGTGGTGGTGAGTAATTGTTGATGTACATGCGCAGTGCAAATTTCATTTTGATTTCATTAAAAATTTCTACATCACTTATATATACCGCACATTTCATGTCTGTATCTGTTAATATTTTTCTAATTCTATTCATGTTGGTATTTTTTATTTGGGAAGTATTTTTGAGACATGAAAAAAAATTCATATGAATTTTAACGTTTTTTGGCTAATTTTTCTATCAATTAAATATATTAAATAAATATGTCTCCACTGTAGCGTAGTTGGTAGCGTGCGTGCATAGTAATCTGGAAATGCACATTCGATTCTCCATCTGTCGGATTTTAAAAATTCGAAAAATGCAAGACTAGATGTCCATTAGGTTGAGTAATTGTCTGACAAACAATTCTTATGAAAAATAATTTATCAAAACGTCTTCACATTGTGGAGATCCATATACTCCTCTTTCGAAGTGGATATCTTCAACCTGTGTAGATCCATATGCTCCACGTTGGGAGCGAACATGGCATAAAAAAATAAATATATATGTATATATAATGAGTCGCCAAGTAGCAAAAAAACACTCTGGATTCATGATTCACGATAAAGGTAAAGTTAAAAAGTTTTATCTATTTTTTAGTATTCAGTCCTGGTCACTGGTATTCTTACCTGTGAGTATAATTTCCGGTGAGGACCCACTTGCAATGTCACTGACTGATCCCGAAACAAGTGGCGGTGGTGCAGCCAGCTTTGTTGGTGAGCGCCTTACTGGACGGGCTACTTCAACTGATGGGATTTCTCTGGTTATCATTGGAGACTTTCTGAATGCCTCATCAGGATTGGTCAGCGAGAGGGAATGATCAATGCAGTCAAAGAAATCACTATGGTCAAATCCATCGGATTTTTCATCAGATTTTTTTCGCTCCTTCGGAACCTTTAAAGGTGCTCCCGGATCTAAATCATCTGGTAAATCAGCACTGAGAGGTCGTGGACTTTCATCAACTGCCGACAGATCTCTTAGTGCTGCATATCTGTCTGAATTTGATTCGGCGGGACGTTTTTCTCGGCCATTTGTAGTAGCATCAGCAGCTGCAGTCACATCAATATCAGGTGTCGGTGACAGACTTGTTTTGTGAATATTACTGATGACATTCTTCAGTTCTTCAAGCTTGGAATTTTGTAATGAAGGTTGTGTCACTTTGGCAAGAGTCAAAGGAGTCGATTGAAAAGCGAGTCCGCTAAACGGCCGTACAGGAATCGGATCGCTGGGCAATTCAGGTTGTGAGCCAAGAGAATCTGGCTCTTCAGGATTTTGATTAAAATTCTCATCAGGAATTGGACTTTTAAAACCTTCTGCCTCGATCTCTCTAAATACAGCGTACCGATCATAAGTGCTTCGTTCGGTTTCGTTGTTGAAACCATCGAAATCAGCAACAAATCCTGTGCCTCCGCTTTCAGCATTTGAGAAATTATCTTCAAAATTGGCAACAAATTCTGTACGTTCGTCAGATGGCCGGGCGGCAGCAATAGGTGCTGGTGTTACTTCTGTCTCAGCATCCGCAGAGTCACCAGTTTTTAAGTAATCACGGAGACGTGATGTGAGTTGTGCCACCGTCATCTTAGAAAGACGCTCTGCAGGCATTCGAAGTCTTCCGGCCAATTCGTCCATGCCACACGTAAGCAGCTGTGCTAAAGTAATATCCAACCCTGGAGAAGGTGAGGCAGCAGGAGAGGGCGCAGGCCTCCGGGCAATCTGTGGGGCAGGAGTGAGGTAGTCATCTTCAGTGGGCTGCCATAACATGGCTGCTTGAGATTGAGCACGTCCTCCTGGCCTTCTTCGAGCAGGCAAAGGCAGTGGTGGACCCGAGGATGATGAGTCCAAGGAAACTCGTTCTACAGGTTTTTTGGGCGGCAAGGGCGGAGGAGGTGAAGAAGAGGGAGCTGTGTGCCTCAGCTGTGATTGTGTTTGGTTTTGATTCTGATGCTGCACCTTCCCAGAGTGAGGTCGCTGTCTCACCATAGATTTGGTATCACTAGATGACTGAAAAATTATAAGGTATAATTAAGGTAACTGCTGATTATAGCAAAACTGACAACTGAATGATTTTCTGATTTCCTTTGATAAAAAGATTGATGCTAAAATTTATCGATTAAAAAGGAAGAAATAAAGTACCCAAATTTTTACATTAGCAGAAAGCCAAACAGATGAGAAAATGCACTGCCATGGTGTGTACAAATTTGTCATTTCTGAAAAATCTCACATGAGGAATATTTAATTTGTAAAAGAATTATTTATTTTCCACAATTATTTGAATATTTATTGGATTTTATCTATGAAATATTACACATAAATAATAGAAAATTACTCACTTCTTTGGATGATCGAGGTGATCTGCTAGAAGTCTCGGGGGGCAGTGAAACTTGCAGTGGTGTAACTACTTCACTTTGTAACGTCACAGGAAATTTAATTTTCATCGGCTCCTCTAATCCGATCCTAGTCTCCGGTAGCGTGGTTTCTTTTCCTATCCCCATCATTTTGGGACCACTGGGATAGTCAGATTGAAATGACCGAGTAGAAAAATCAATCGACGCTCCATTGAAAGGATCGTCTCGTAAAGATTCGGCAAAAGGATCCGTGTTGTCAAACGGGTCTGTTTCGGCAAAAGGATCTGAGCTGAATAACGACGTTACCGGGAACATCTGATTGGACGCTTGAGGCTTAGATATACTAACAGAGCCCCCGGAATGTCTTCCAACCGATGTCAACGTAGTCAATAGTTCCGGTTTCGAGGTCGGCTGCTCGAAGGTGGATTGAAAAGATGAGTCAGTGGATGCCGATACTGAGATACCACCTACTAAATCTTTCAGGACTTTCTTGGGGGGATTTTTGAGCTCTTGAAAGAAGTGTTTTTTGTCTACATAAGGCTTGCTGCGACCCGTACCTAATGGATCTAATTCGGTGAAGACGTCAAATATCGTTGAGCCACCTAATGAATTATCCTGTAATAAAAATATAACAGTGAAATTAGCGCTCAAATAAAAAAATATATTTATAATTTGGGTGATAATGAATTACACTTTTATGATGTGAAAGTCTTATTTCTACTTCTAATATTCATCAAATTTATTTTATTAATAGTAACTGTAAACTATAAGCATCACTAAAAAATAAATCAAGTTGTCCATTCAATTTATAGTGATATAATTCCATTTAATATAATGTCAAAATAATAGCACAATTATAATTACTTGATGATCCATTATTGGTGGAGACGCTGTGGCCGACCGTTCTATGACTCCCGAAGAAGTCTTATCTATAGAGCTCCTTTCAGTTGAGCCTCTCTCCATTGGAGTGCTCTTTCGGGGACTGTGATTCTTTGCAACAGGTGATTGCGGCACTGCAGAGGTGACAGGGGGCACAACAGGAACAGAAGAAGCCACACTATTATTGCAAGAGGCGGCGGCGGTATTATTAGCGTGGAAAGAAGTAGCTTCAAAAGTAAAGTGCGCTCTGGCGGGCGGGGGACTAAAAGGTGAACCCCCATCACTGGTGAGACTAGCTGTCGTCCGAGGACCTCGAGCACTGCTGGGCGGCGGAGGAAGGAAACCCTGTAACAGTAAAACCATAATATGTGGAAATGGTTAATCACCGCTTGTATTACAAGGTAGAATATTATGTTTCAACAATAATAAATATTGTAACGCATTATTTTTTATTTTATTTTAACACATAATATGGATATGAGTTGAGTAAATAACTCAAAACCAATCCAAATACTTCTTCATAGTACAGATACATCTTCACACAATGGAGAACCACATGCTCACTTTGAAGCAGTATGATTAATCTCATACAATGGAATTAGTAATCGCTCTTCATAAATATATCACCTGGGTTTAGAGAACCATGCGCTACAAGAAATAAAATGAAATTTACCGGCGTAGCAGTAAATGAATCTCCAAACGGATCAGATGGAGGTGTGAGCCTTTCCATCTGATGAAGGCCTCTTTGAAGAGAGCTAAGCTCCTGCTCCAGATCCACTAATTCCGCTACGGCTCCCCCTCCAGTGGAGGTACGAGGGCACTCGTTGGAGGATGTACTGCCTCCCACAGCCCCTGTCGAAGATGACGCCGCTGCCCCGCTTATACTTCCCGCGATTCGGGATCTCAGACTCAGTATACTACCGTCACCATTTTGAGACTAGAAACAAATAACAGGCCGAATTAAACATTAGTTGTCACTCATTTTACATCTAATAAATCAAATTTACTACTAAAAATTGTGATTATTGTTACATATTCATTAGTCAAATTAGTAGAATGTTATTTACTCTAAACTTGAATATTACTCAATATTTATAATCTATGTGTATTCCACAAAATCAACTTAAAATCCTACAAAAATTACGTCGACCAAGAACAAATCACAACCTACGACACACTCAACAGCCCACATATATTTTAATAAAATTTTATCTTGATTTCATTTTTAATTCATAAAATGTAACCGTGATTCTCCATTAACATAAATACAACAAACCCAATATTTCACAATCTAAATTCCATGCATTACTATTAAGGGAAGAATTAACCACATCCACAACTTTTATTCTCTCCATTTTTCTCACTACATGTTAAAAAACACACAAAAATATCAACTGAAAAATATTTTAACACATGGATATCATTTAATATCTTCAGTTAAGTACTGTAATAACTTCTGACAATTAAATACTGTAAACATACGATTTTCGAGTAGATTAAACAAACAGAGAAATTATTTGATTCATTCAATACCTTGGAAGAATCAATAGTTGCACTAGAGATGTACCGCGAGGATGAAGTAACCGTTTTCCCCTCTAATTGTTGTTTAGCTAATTCTATTTCCTTCTTCTTTAATTCAAAAACTACTTGAAATAGGTCCCTCATTGCGATCACCACCTGAAAAACATGAACACCTTATGTCAGCCAAAGTGCAACATGACAAATATGTTAATATTGTTTAATTAATACCCCACTAATGGCACTTTCACTAACCCACTTTCAAATCACTCACAAGCATGATATTTAGAACAATGTTCAGTCTGAATCTAACCAAAACTGAATACAAATTATAAATATATGCTCAACATTATTATTAAGATTGCATCATATTTAAATATACAAAGAGAGATTTACTATACAGAGTGAACCTATAAAATTTGAATATTTGGATAATTATTTTCATCAATCAACAAAACAATCTTTAGGCTTTGTAAATGATATTATCACATTCCTCTGGAACGAATTAACATTTTATTAAAAAATATACTCTGAATTATTTAAAACTGGTAAACTTCCATATGTGAGATCACTGT
>JAGVSQ010015244.1:0-10242 GCA_022683975.1 Rhyacophila evoluta
CATATGGAAGTTTACCGGTTTTAAATAATTCAGAATTTAAAATCAATTTCCATCAGTCGAAAATATTAATTGATTAATTGTATGTTTAAATAATTTAAACATACTCACTACAATTATATTACACTGTTTCTACAAGAATGTTTTATCGCTAATTCCAGTGATAAAAAAAAATCGTTAAAAATGCCGTAAATTAACTTATATTTATTTGCATAACATTTTTTAATTTCTAATCAACAATTGAAATAAAAACACAGTTTTGAAACTTTTTACAATTGTTTTATAAATTCCATTTTATGCAAACTTTCAATAAGTATCCTCAATAAATATAACTAACTATTATGATTTACTATGTTCACTTTGAAAGTAGACCATATGGATCTATATCATAAATTCCCAATCTTTTTTGAAATACTACCTTCTTTTTTTAAATAAAAATTACTCACAATTTCATGCTGGCTCGCGTAATATAATTATTTATTTTCTTCTATAAGGAGCCAAAGCCCCATGAATGCTTGCAAAAATATAATGGATAGGAATAAAAATAGGGTTTTCTCGTTTTTTTAGCTCGTGTAATTTGTAAATATTAAGTTCACCCATACGAAACCAGTGAGTTCTAGACCTCTTAGTCCTCAAATGCTTCTGAACTCACTATCGCCCTCGTAGAAGGCTTCAACGCTCACAAAGGTAGTGCCCACTTAGACTCCTGTAATGTAAAGACGTTAAAATATAATGCAGTGAAAAATATCAGAAAGCAGTATTTGAAAATATGTTTAATGATAATGGTGGTAATATTTTATTATATTGATTTCTTTTTTTTATTAATATTTATAGTTTGATATTGTAACATATTCAATTTATTTTGTGCATCATTTCTGGTTTCGTATGATTAAACTGTCAGCGTGATTTGATATCACTTTGAAAAATATAAACTGTTTCAAATTTAAATGAAATGTTACGGCTAAAAACACAAACAAATTTTTCCGTGCACCTGTACAGGACAAGGCATTTAAAAATGATCAATTTACAAGCAAATGGGCTTTTGAACGTAGGATTATCATATTGCACAATGCAATAAAGTTTCTGTCATTTTTATCTTGATAACTCCTTTATTTTTCGAATTCAGTTTACATTTTTACAGAATGTGATTAATCTCCATGCATTTTTGCTATCGTTCTGCACTTTTTAATAAAGTAATATTTAACATTCAATTAGTTTTAAATACCGATTCGTTAAAACAGAAAAACGATTAAATTTTATAATTTAAAACTTTCAAACTGGTGATTGTCAAATATTTTATTAGTTTAATCAAACTATAATTAGTATAACACTTTGTCCAGTGGCGGATTTACATATAGGCACACCAGGCGGGTGTCTTAAGGCTCACAATTGAAAAGACCTCCAAATTACCTCATTACAAATTACCAGACGAAAGTAGAAATTATTAAGATAGTGTAAGAGCTAAAAAGAAAAAGAAATATCTCGCAGCGAAATTTCCGATGAATCTACGAAAGTAGAGATCTGAGACCTAAAAAAACGAGAAAGGGAAATTCCCAATTATAAGTATTTACAAAACTAAATGTCTACAATACTTAGTATCGGGACTTACAAAAAGAATAACCGGTACCTTCGAGTACTCAAAAGTACTGCTTCTTCACATTACTACTAAATATTCAACAAAAGTGAGATCTAAAACAAATCATAAACGATTACGCCTGGGGCATAAGGGTATCATAACTGAATTGCGCTTAAGACCTTTCGAGTACTAAATCTGCCACTAACTTGCTGACTATTACTTCATTACTCGGCCTTGCTACTAATGGATTCAAACTATTACTTCCTACTACTAACTAATTCATTATTCAAATTATTGTGTGCATCCTATAATTACATTTTTTTCTATACTTGTGCAATATGCAAGATGTATAGTATGATGTTTATCATCCGTAATAATTAGAAAAATATATAAGTAAACAACTAACCTATAAATAACAGCTCAAATCACTTGCTTAAATTTCATTTTGCTGCCATTTTTCGTCTAGGAGAGAATTTTGTGACAGGCAGAAACACAAAATATTTTCCGTTTATAGTATAGATCGTAAAAGTCACTAAAATACACTGGAAAGCTGTGAAGGCATTGTGATCAGCCATATTGTAGACATCTCGTTATTATTATTAAAAACCTAAGTAGTTTCTTATGCATGTTGTATATATTCAACATTTTGGCTTTGCATCAAAATCATTAACACTCACCTTACCGTTGCTTTAATTACGGTGATGGCTACCGAGTATCCAATAAATAAAATATGGCTTAAATTATGCAAAATCCTCTACGTAAATTATCATAATTGGCAATAAAATCATTTTTATTTTGTATTATAAGTCAAATAATATAATATTAGTGCAAGATATGAAAAAATAAAGGAGAAACAAAAGAGACGACATTTCCAGGTGAATATGCTTTGCCGACTAATCTGACCGTTTTGAATACTCTTTTCTTATGACGTATGAAATCAGGCTACCGTTACACATATACTAACGTAACTTGATTCACACACGTATATGTTGTTAAAGATTCAATAGAAAATAATTATTTATGTCCATATTGATCAATATTTTATTTCGTAATGACATCATTGAAATTACAGAGATTTTGTGTATGGTGCATAAAGTATCAAGGCCTCATGATCAGTATATTTGGAGAAATAAGATAAAATAGTACGGGTCGCACACTATCCACCACCGGACAGTAAGAGTTAAATATAAAATTTGTTCTGTGTGGGTTACGTCATTTTTCCTTTCCACAGTTGTAATTATAATAAATAATAAGCATCCAGGATTATAATGAGGAATATATCCGCTGTTTATAAATCTCCCGATGAAAGCTATTTTAAACAGTAATTATATCATACTATTTTACACAGTCGAGCTGCCACTATTTCTCCAACAATCTAATTTGATCCAAATTAATTGCCTTACCAAAACGCTAACTTCATACACAATACAGGGTGTTTGGAAACTTGCGCTATTATTGTGGCCAAAGCACTTTCCGAATTTACAATACAACGAAATATTAATGCTGGCGCACTGTATCACAAATAAATCGTTTAAATACCGGGTTTACGTAAACATTTCGATAGACTAACTTTTCTTAAATAATAATATACGTTGCATACTGACTCATTAAAAGTAATTATAATATCAAATCTAACTTGGAAATAATGTATTTTGAGATAATTTTAGGGAGAAATATTTTTTTTGATAGAAATAATTAGAACAAGACGCTAAATAATACTTCATAAAGTCAGAAAGTTTCTCAACTAAAAAAAAATTATAAGCTTTTGACAAACCGATAATTTAATAGAAAGATGGACCATCGTCAAACTATTTCTATATTGTGAAGCACCTGTTAAAAAAAGACCCAGAATTCAATAGGAACACACTTAATATTTCTATAGTTAAAATGCTTCATTAAAATAAGCTTTTCAAACTGTTTTTTGGTAGCTATTTCAACATTCAAGCTATTTGAACTCTTACATTTCATCAGCACTAACTAATAGGTTTCGTAAAAAGGTAAACTAAGAAGTTGATTTTGTAAACACCCGGTGGCGTGTGTAATTAATAACTAGCATTATGATCGATTGAAGACTAATTAGCCACCAGATAAGTTTTCTGATGAAATAATATTCACCAACTGAAAGAGGAATAATCCATCGGAAGTTTGAGAATTATTTAATCACTATTCTCTGTCCCAATTACAAAATTATTCGTGAAACCAGTATATTAAAGTTTGGAGCACACTGTTGAAACGTATAATTGAAATAATAACAGTAGTATATAATGTGCTATTTCCATATTTTATATAAAATATAAGACCTAATTGTTTTCTGTAAATATGTCTAACTGACCAGTTGTTCTAAAACTTTTTTGCCGAATCTAACAAAAAAATCTTCAGTGAAATATTATAGGTTTAAATTTACACGGGTTAAATAATTATTAAATAGGCTGCCCAGTTTTTAATGGGTATTTGAATTGCTTAACCACTATCAAGAAACGTATAATTCAATACGATTATTGAAATGATAAAGTTTTTCTCTCGCGTCGGTGGTAAATTGGGATCGGTAAATGTCTCCCCGGTTAGCGTTGATAGCGTGCGCGGCTAGCAATCTGGGGAATGCGGGTTCGAATCCTCAACTGTTGGATTTTAAAAATCCGAAAATGCAGAACTGGATACCCATTGGGTTGAGCAATTGTCTGACAAACGATTCTTGTATTTTGAAAAATAATCTGTCAATGCGTCTTCACAATGCGGATGTCCATATACTCCACTCCCGGAGTGGATATCTTCACAATGTGTAGATCCATATGCTCCATATTTGGGAGCGAAAATGGTATAAAAAAAAGGTTCAAAATAGCTCGAATAAGCAAGTTCAAATTCCGTAAGCAGATTTAAGATTAAAAAATACAGTTAACACGAGACTTTATGCCTAGATATTCAATAGGTTTAGCGATTGGCTAAAAATCAATCCTCGTAAAAAAGCCATCTGTTTCGATAGTTATTAATATTGTAGAGATCTACAAATACATACAGAAATTTAGATTATTGATAGATAGCAATATTTTATTGAGAGATGAGACATAAAAAGAGAACGAAGTCTTACATGACATCCAACATACACATCATTGTTAAACAATAATCGGATTATCATAAAACAATTTTTTTATTTAGTATAATATAGTTGTATTTTTTTAAATAATATTTATGTGATTCAGCCCAATGAATTAGGATGTGATATCTAAACCATTGTCAATTAAACACATATAAGACCAGATCCAAAAGATTATTTCAATAGCATATCATCTGCGTATTATTTTACTCGATTTAACATCGTTGTCATTATATCTCAAACGAGAAGGAGGAAACGTTTTGAATGACTTGCACACAGTGACTCGGCGTATAAGCGATGTCTGCCTTAAAATGTCGCTCATCTGTTTACGACGTTATTTTATCATTTCTAGCACTTATTTTATTTTATTTGACTTTTAACATAGACAAAATGATTTTTATATCTAATTACAACAACAATATAAGTTTTTAGTCAAGGCTAAAGAATTTAAGATTAACCAGCAACCAAAAGTCAACCATTTGAATGTCTAGTAATAGACGTTTGGTTAATAATTATATTTAAAATCAGTAGAATTTTTAATTTTTTTTACATATCATGTTGGCTCCCAAATTAGAGCATATGGATCCACACAGTGTGAAGAATCCCACGCCGTAAGTGAAGTATAAGGATCTCCGCAATGTGGAGACGTCTTGAGAGAATATTTTCTACGAGAATCGTTTGTCGGACAATTACTCAACCCAATGAGCATCCAGTCCTGCATTTTCAGATTTTTTAAATCCGACCAGATGGGGTATCGAGCCCGCATACCCCGGATTGGTAGGTGCGCACGCTGCCCACTACGCTAACCGGGGAGACAAATTTTATTATAAAATATATATTATAACATATCAGTACTTTATTCTTAGATATCAATCAAAATTACAAGGTTTTCAGTACATCTTGACGTTGATAAAAAGACCATTTGTATTCTTTTCACGTTGAGAGTGACGATAGATTATGAAATTTTTATTCGTATTTTGTAATAAATACTCGATTTTTATTTGTAATATGATATTTTTCTATATGCTTATCATAAAAATATATTCGGCTCGACTGAATATTGAATATCTCATGCTTAATATGTCGGAAAGATTATTTTTACTGTATGTATTATGTTTCTTTTTTAGTATTTCTCGGGAGCAAAAAGTTATTTCTTCGAGAGCGCACTGTTCATTTTCAGGCCATAAAAGTATGACCAAGTTTTAAAAGTTGGTGATACGCTGCATTAAGCGATAATATTAAGCGCCATGTAATTTCTTTAAAAGAACTAGACACCCTAACCACTCTTAACTTTTACTGCTTACTTTCATCCGAGTGCCTGAATAGTTACAAAAAGAAAACGACGTTCCTTGAAATTGCAAAAGATTAGTTCGTTCATATCAGATATATTTTTTTTCAATTAATATCCCTCACCTGTCAACTCCTTTATTACTTGATGAATTACGATTTAGATTAAAATAAACTTTATTTAACAGCATCCAAGAAAATATTTTTTATCATATAATACTTAAATAGTTTTAAACAAATTTATGACTGCCGGGTAGCCTAAAGATTAGCGTGCGTGCCTAGCATCTCGGGAATGCAAGCTTCATTTCCATATATCAGGTGAGTATTTTGAAATTGAATTTATTCCGCTATTTCAATATTTATAACAGAACATTTTAGGCACGTATTATTTGCTTAAAATACCACATAACATGATTTAAATGTTCATTTATTTTGATTGATTTTCATGCTAAATGGTTGTTTTATACAAAAATATACTTGTTCAAATTCGTCTTGACATTTAAGCGTAGTGGGATAAGTTTATTTGGAAATAGCCCTGACATATTTGCATGTCAAATTTGAAAAAATCTGAAAAAACAAGGCTGAATGCTTATTGGGTTGAGCATTAATATGACAACCGATTTTCGTAAAAGATATAAGACAATTTTTCACATTCACTTTACGGCAGATCAATAAAGAAGTCAATATGCTAAGTAGACACAACTTTAAATTAGACGATGATTTAAACTGGTGTTTTATTTACTCGATCTGATATTAATTTAATATGTTGTTTAAGTAAAATCTATAGATTCGTTATGATAAATGTCTTTTCTGGTCGCAAATTTTACAGGCTCTCAGTATTTTGAAGCTTAATTTAGACACTGAATCGGCATTTGGAGCTATTTCTATATAAACTGTGTATTAAGTTGTATACATTACGATTTAAAATAGTGCCCGCCATCCACCCGCCCCGTCCTTACACTGGTCTTAATTAGGCATATATCGGAGCTATGATATCGATAAGCAATCTACTTTATTTTACGGGAACGTTTCGAGAGTAAATACAAATTAACCAAGACTTAGATTAACACGCACCCAAGTGTGCTGGAGTTAAAAGAAAAAAAAATTAGGAAAAAAGCTAATTGAAAAAAAATCGAGACTTGTTTGGTTAAGCAATTTATGTAAAGAAATCATCACGCTCGCCGCATCAACATAATTATCAAAAAACGGGTTGCGTTATGTTGAGCTTTACACAGTTTTATTAAATAATATATTTCATAGTCTATTAATTACACAGCTTTTGATAGTGTCAAAATCTCAAACGTAATAAAATTTTGAATTTGTTATTAGGCTAAAAGACTATCATATTTAATATTTAATTAAGTTGCTATTTTAAATTGTATTATATTTTAATAAAATAAACATTTACTTGGATATCATGTGGACAAGAATAATAATCAAAGTAGTATGCTGGAGTCACGAAAGCGTTGTAGCTTTGGTGCAGTATATACGATCTCTACGGTTATGTGTGAACTCTAGTGGTGAGAGAATAATGACTTGAAAGTGGACACAGGTGAATGCTGAAAGTGGTGGTATTAATGTCCATTGGCCGCCATTTTGCCGACGCTGGTCAAGAACGTGCTCCTAGGCGTCCAGACTTGCGTCCACTTTAAAATTTAATGGAAACAATTCGTCTTCAAAATGGCCGACAGCACTTTACAACCTCGTAACGAATTCATAAATATATCATTTTATCAAAATTATTTAACTCTGCACTTTTAACTAAATGACAAAAACGTTTACAATTTATAAAAGTGATAAATATATTTCAATAAGATCACTTAATACTCACATTTGTTAAAAAACTATATTATTCTGTAAACAGAGATTCATTTGCATATTGCCATTCTGACGCTTTGAATACAATTATTTTTTAGATTGTCGTCACTTTCCAGCCATTTGAGATATTCAACGTTTTAAAAACAAATACACATCATATTTGCATCACAGGAAAATAAAAATTATGCACCATACCAGTGTGTTATTTTTATCTCTGTTTTAGCACCTTGGAACTTTATTCATTTTCATGATACGCATGAATACATTCCGTAAATTAAAGCTCATATCTATGTAAACAATTATGATGGAGAATTTAACAAAAATATTAGTGATGACGCTTAATTACTGTTCAAATTTTCATAATTTAAATTGAATATAGTTATATTCCTCCTCGACAGCGTAGAGGTTAACGTGCACGCCTATCAATTCAAGGAGTACGAATTTGATTCCCAAATCTGTTGGATTTTTTAAAATCCGAAAACGTAGGATTGAATGCCCATTGGGTTGTAATAATATTTTGAATAAAGTTTCTTAGATTAGAATGGTAGGGCTGCAAAAGAATTTAAAACTTAATGTTATATGTATTGATTAAATCGATGATAATATACTGTAAAATATGGTACCATGTTTAGTTTAAAATATACGATAGTGTGACTTATATAATAATATGTTGATTGTTTTCATATCGCCTGAATCCAGGCGCCAGTTTCAGGGGAAACACGAAACATGCCAACCGTGTATGATTTATTGTGTCATATAAAATTGAGGTAACATATATTTTTTTTTAATTTACACAAGTATATCATGATACATGTCTCGTGTGACAGCAAAATCAAAGTTTTATTTTCTACCATCTGATGTCTCCTCACGCTATGTTACAACATATTTTAGTCAAGACATATAGTCAACTCACGACTTAAGCCAGAAAAAAACACTGCTAAGTATACTGTTTTTCAGATATCCGAAGAATATATTTACAACACGATCAGGCAAATACATTCAACGTTTTGCGTTGCAGTTTTTTCAATGATTTAATTAAAATATAAGCACAACATTTATTAATTTATGTTACTAACAATATAATATACTAGACATTTTCTATGGCCGAAGCAAACAACTTATAAGGAAAGAATAACATATTTCAGTAGAATGTTTTTATAAGTGATATAATAAGAAGTGTTTTTCCGGGAATAAAGTGATTAGCGTACGCACCTCCCAATCTGGAGATTGCGAGTTCAATTTCTACGTTTACTGGATTAAAATAAAAACAAAAATGCAGGACTGGATGCCCATCGGGTTGGGCAGTTGTCTAACAACTAATTCTAATAAAAATAGTCTTTCAAGACCATCCATTCCATTACACATCAATCATATGGTTTTAAATAGATATTTCAAACACCCTCGTGTATTTATCTGTCAGTATTTAAATAGGATTTTTATTTTATCTTCTGAACGTTTTTCGATTGGTGTATTCGATAAACTAATCATAAAGCGACGAAATGTCTTCACATTGTGGAGATCCATATAACGGATATCTTTACACTATGTAGATAGATCTGTATTCGAATTAGATAAAAGTTTATTTTCTTTCAAGCTATACTCTATATACTATCAGGCCTGTTTTTGGAAAACAGTTGATAAAACAATCATTGAACATTGCTGGAATTAGAGGAAATAGATATATATTATTTGATTATGGTTATCTATAATAAAGCCATTTTCAAACAGCTCTTGACGTATGTGGCTACACACAAGTGTGCAAAATCGACTTACAGAATCAGCTTTAAAATTTCGTTTGGCTTATATGGTTATACATCACGTTTATAGAGTTTATTTATTTGATAATTCCATAGTAAAAAATCTCTCTCAAAATTTAAATAAATTATTTATTAAAATCATTGTGTAAGGATAACTGTACAACCATTCTCGAATATAGTTACAAACATTATAGACACGCATAAATATAGTACAAATAGCCATATTAAACATTCAATTTACGTGGAAATATAAGTATTTATAAAAACTTTTCAGCAGCTTTGGAACAAAAAGCTCAAATAAAAAAGCACAAATATACAAAGCGTCCAAAATTTTTTTATTAGTTAGTTTTTTCGTTTATGAAATTTAACCATAAAAAATTATCAGCTGGTGTTTTATCCAACAAATAATAGTCATAGAATAACTAAAGAAATGTAGTAATTTATAGTTTTTCATTTTGGTAATTATTAGTATAATATACAAGTTGATATGAATCGACTTGCTTTCCCCTCTACCACCTGCCACGTTTCCACACCCGTTATGCGGGCGTATACCGTGGCGTAACGGACCTGAGGCGCTCTTCATAAGTGCCAGAAGTGTCCCAGGAGCAGCTCCCCATGACCTTGGTTGGCGTGCACTAGAGTGTGCGTGATTATTATTCTCACTAATTATACCATGTTAATATCTAGCTTTGTCGAGAAGAGACCTTCTCGTTCGC
>JAGVSQ010015245.1:0-10242 GCA_022683975.1 Rhyacophila evoluta
TTTTTTTAAAAATCTGACCAGATGGGGAATCGAACCTGCATTCCCCGGATTGCTGAGCGCGCACGCTACCAACTACGCTGACCGGGGAGACATGATATAGATACAAAAATCTACCAAATAACATTATTAGGTCAAACCCGTCACTTTCCCACTTTTGCCATCAAGCCGACGAAATATGATTATGTATACATAAATAAAGAAAGTCCTATTGTGTTCTTCACTTGCACTATCTCAATATGATAAATTTACACAGTAAAGCTGTCTTTAATCAATTCAACCCTCAAATGTCTTATTGCTTACTTTATTAATTATTTTTTGAAATTTTTAACAATATTAAGCATGTTTTTCACTTTCTATTTCAAAAAAAAAATAGTTTTTTGATTTCCTGATATATAAATGGGTATATCTAAAGTGAACGTATTCCACTATGCCGAAATGTAAAGAAGATTTTGAACAAATATTGTTTGTAGAAAACGAGCATTTAGAATGCAAAACAGTAGAAAAAATCAAGGCCAAAAATAAACAATGAAAAACATGTTATGTGGCCATTTTATAAATACAATAAGTTTTTCAAATCTTCTCTTTTAAATTTTGACAAAGTGGAATAAATTCACTCTGAAATTACCCTCTCCATACATGTCATGTAAAAAATGATAAATGTAAATATTATATGGTTGAGGCACCTGTTGACAGAAAGTAGAACTAAATTATTTATTGCTTAATTTTTTAAAGCTAGATGTCAGCGTAAGCATTTTTTTTTTATTATTATGTGCATGTTCCCTCTGAAAGTGAAGCATATGCATGAACATAGTGTGAATATATCCACTTTGGAGGTGGAGTGTATGGATCTCCACAATGTGAAGACGTCTTGACAGATTATCTTTCACGAGAATTTTTTGTCAGGCAATCGCTTAACCAAATGAGCATCTATTCCTGTATTTTTAGAGGTTTAAAAATCTTACAGATGTGGGAATCGAACCTGTATTCTCTGGATTTCTAGGCGCGCTTGCACCGCTTGTTTCTCATATTGCTTGTAAAAAAAATAAAAAATTACTCGTTTTGCCATTTAAACTTTCTACTTCCTCAAAATAGAATGTAAAAATATTAATACAATAGCATTTGATGACAAAATCTAATATGTGCATAATAAATATGTAGTAAGTTAACAGCTTTTAGTTCTTATGTTAGATGTCACTATAGGGAAGAGAAAAAAAATATTTTAATTTCTTGAACTTTATTAATATTGATTGATAATTAATTGCCGGAGAAAAAATAATCAAAATAAAAATATTTACACTAATAATTTTTATAAAAAAACGTTTAATAATAATTTGCAGTAAATCAAATTTCATTTCGGTTCCAAGTTCCAAATACATACATAAGTTGAACAAGGTAAAAACTAAATCCCGTCTATACAAAACATATATTCTATCAGTGCTTTTTTACGATGGAGAAGAAAATGAAGAAGACGAAAATAAGTCATACTTCCATCAAATTTAAATTAAATTTGCCACTACATAAAATCAAGTCGATCAGCTAAAAAACTCTACAGCATTTCAAAAAAAAACTTACTTCCTTACAAATGTAAAGAATAAAGTAATCTTCTTTTTCCACCTAATGTGACGATATTTCATTTTAAAAACACATCCGCTTCAAAAGTCGAGCATCTGAATCTATACAGCGTGGAGATGACCACTTCAGAAACTTCAGAGTACATATCGATGGTTAACACCCAAACATTTTAACCAAAATGGATGATAATAGGCAAAACATCTCACTTTATCAATTGTCTGTCTTATGGTATCCACTATATTATGGATATATATATATATATTTATATGAGAGTTGTTTTTCAGCCGATTGCTTGACCCATCGAACCCGCGATTCTCGGTTCCGCGTGCACGATAACCTTTCGGCTATGAATAAATTCTGCCAGTACTGCTGCTCCATAACGCGTCATAGCACCTGATGAAGATTTAGAAAATCATATACCTACTGATCTTTGACAGCAGACGCTCCGTCAAATACCGGAATAACGTAATCAGACTGAGATTTACTTGAAAATTGGAAATCGGACCAAATATTTCAACACATATTTTTTTAGTATTGCAATACTGACAAAAAACGGTAACGGTGAATTAATTTTCAGTGGCGGCTCGAAGGTAAAATTAGTGGGGGTGCTACTCCAGAATTTTTTTAGCGTTTTTTTTTAAATTGTGTAAAAGGACGCAAACATGTATAAAAATAAAATTTATTCTAAGACTTGGTAAAATCCTAAAGCAATCAAATACAATAACTGCAAGCAGGATAATAATCTAATTCTAAACTTATTACTTTCAAGAATATGGTACACAGTTTTTAAGCACAACACACTCGTAGTGAAAAAAAACTACATTCCACCAGCATACCGCAGTCGGCACTGCGGGGACGACATTGCTCTCATTACCTCGCAGCCTAGCGTGTAGATCCCTATGTGCGCATGTGCACAGCAGTCAAAACACTACGCCGCTAGGACTGTGAAGCGCACAGTTCCATACAAAGATGTTTATAACTTTTTCATAAACTGGGAGATGGCTACTGTCATTAAGCTTAAAGATTATATATTGTACAAGTATAAAGAAAGAATTAAAGAAAAAAGGACTCATTATATTCAATGTTATCGATGATATCAAATGGGAATAGGGGGTGCTGCAGTTCCACGGTGGCTATACGCGAGTCGCCATTGCTAATTTTACCATCGAGACGCTAACTTAATTTTTTATGAGATTTAATTACAGAACTCAGTAAATGCACTTAGTTATCGTGTGCTAACTGATTCCATTACTATATGGATAAATCTTCTCGAGTATTTAAAGTTTTATACTATTTGTTTTTCAACAAGATCGTGAATATATATATATATATATATGCTGACTGATTGATAAATCATTACTACTATTTCTCTAATTATAATTCAATCTATAACAAAGCACGTTATGTCAAAGTAAATACTACATAGTATACTTTTTAATTTATAGCTAGCTTTATTTAAAGCTTTTACAATAAAAACAGTCAGTATAGTTGGGGTAATACTTCATTAATTAGTATGTACGTAAATTTAATCGATTTTGACGGAAACTGCCTGCAACAAGTTGTCAAACGTAATGCGGTTTTCAGCACAAATCAGTTAATTAAAAGAGTTTTTAGTTATCAAACCTGTTGATAAGTTTTTAATGTTTTGTTAGCGTCAATATGTCACATTCAGTGACAATGATTTCATTACTCGCTGACGGCTGAATAATTATAATGAAAAGGCTATTTCGACTGTTGCATTATAATATAATATAAATATAAAAGTTTTACGCCATCATGAGATCGTAAAAAACCTAAAGAATTATTCAATCTGATTTTTCTGTAATATATTCATTAATCTTAAACCAATATATAGTTTCGTCGATATGTAGGTAGGTCTCCATATAATTTGTCAATATTTTTTTTTTTTGCCAAATTGTTGTATAAATATAATTATAAAAGCCATGCTTCATTTTATCAAATGGCGAGAGTTCTGTAGAACTAATTATTTTGATTTTATGATGTTTATATTAGTGATGTTTTGAAAACACATATATAATTTCGTTAATATATGTAAGCGTGGATCTAAAGATAGTTTGTCAATACAAATTTCGATTGTTTAACTATTGTATAGAGTCGTCTCCACACTGTTGATACCCATATACCCCACTTTAAGGGGAGACACGGTATATGAAAATATGTAATATACGAGGGGTGTAGTTCCAAAGTGAAATTATACCACTAGTGCCAAGCCGTACTAGTGTGCAGATTGTGTAGTGCACAAGGGCGCCTGAATATGACGGGTGGCTTTTTATAATATGTATACTATGCAACGATTAGATATCTAAATAAAATACTTATAAAAGTACGAGAAAGTTAAATAGTGCTAAATATAACTTTTATTTGGTAGTTTACCTTGTCTAAACTGCAGTTTCAAAAGGAAAAAATATCGTTTTGCAAAACTTGAAAGGGAGAAGAGGCGCAAAAACTATTTGCACAAGGGCGCCTACTACCCACAGCGCGGCATATTGGCATATTCGAATGAGTTCACCTTGGAACTATCATCCTTAGACTATACCTTAAATTAGCATCAGATTGTGTACATAATTATTGATTCTGAATTCAATATTTTGATGTTATAGATACAACAATATATTATAATTACATATAGTGTAGTCAATTTTGACTTCAATATATCTATCTGTTACTAATTAGCAGCCTTTTGATGAACACAATGATGAAATGTAAGAACTGCTAGTAAAATGTTAAATGTTTTACTACTACCTAGGAGGTAATGCATTTCCAATTTATTCGACATCGGGGTACCGGGTTCAAATATAGCAGCTATATAAATAAATAATACAAAATAAACACGAATCGCGGGTTCAAATTCCGTAACCGCGATGATAATTCTAGTAAAATTGGAATTTAAAACAAGGACGCACTGGATTGTAAAAAAGTAGGCAACTTAAAAGGATTAATTTTTGATTTTTTGAAAAAGGTTGAGATCCATGCAAAGAAGCTATCGATGAAAGAGTATCTATTAGATATCGAAACTCGGCTGTTTGGGTTCAGGGTCAGACTGTATTTGTATCTACGTTCTTTGAAAACACAATGGTTCATATCGGCAATTTTATTATTTGTCCCTCACGATTGCCTTGTTGTGTATATGATGGGCTCACGTTTTTTCGGTAGCCAGCTACAGAGTTCCACATACAATCTTGCCACAACTACATCACGGGAGCTTGCGTGTGCTATAAAGAATACAAATATTATTATTCACAATTGAGTATCCCACTGAATCAGCGACATTCAACCTTTTCGTTCAATGATACATCACAAGTAAAAAAAACCTTACTACCACAAAGATTGCCATAAAAATTATTTATAGAGAGGGAGTTTCGAGTATTTTTTCTTATACGCGTATGTAAAATTTTATCCTGGAGACGTTTATAATTTTAAATATTCTAAATATTTTATGTACTTTTTGTAGCTGCTATTTTTTTGTAATATCTCTTATGCGAGTTAATCATTTCCTACAAAGATATATAAATTGCAATATTGCATTTTTCCAATATCGGCTACAAAAACACAAGAGTCGTCAGTGTGAGCCCGGAGCTCTTATATTAAAAAATAATCTACTTTGTTCAACAGGAAGTGAAATTACAAAGTATAGATTATCATCAGCGAAAAACATACAGCCCTTTGGTACAAACGCTACCAATCTAGGACTGATGGTCCGCGAACCCGAATTCTTTTTTACTAAATTCGGGATCCTTTTCAACATCCGGGTGGTACGATTCCTGCATCAATGCCAGAGGCACACCATCAGCCCGCATTTTTTTCAATTACCTTTCTTTTTCTTATTTTATTTCTATTAACTTCAGCACACTTGAGTGGATGTCAACTTGAGTATTGGGTAATTTATATTTACTCCCGGGACATTCCCGTCTAATAAATTAGATCGATTCTCGATATCAGAGCTCAGGGATACGCCTGGTTAAGACCGGCCGTATGGACGGGGCGGGTGAATGTGGGGCACATTAGGTAGCAGCCCGCATTGTTGTCATTAGTTTTGTCCTTGCATGTTTTGTCCCTTTCCTACATTCAGCTGAGCGAAAGAAATTATTATGTTCCTGAATAGTCAATATTCCGTAAAGGCACTTGGCTTTGAAAGCTCGGTCTACGTCCTTAATCCGTTCCAGATTCTTGGACTTATTGGATTTATTTCTTGTTCAATAATTTCTTTTGTAAATACAAACCTCGGTATATAGGGAACTTTTTGCGTCTTTCACTAAACACAGGAGCGGTTGACTCTCCTCTAGTCAATCGCGGATAGTTTATCAATTATTGATCGACCTCGTATCATATTTATGAAAAAAAGATGATAACATTAAAATTCAAACACAGAAACAACATACATTTATACATAAACGGTTAAATTAGAAAAGAGAATGTCTCACCATATTCAATTAAGCCAAGCGTAATTGTTCCTGATCACTTTTGGATTACTGACTATGCGGACACAATAATTATTGATAATCAGTTAAATATTTTATGACTCTTCAATAATAATAGACTTACAGTACTTTGATAAACGCCTTATCACAACTGTAATCAAATGTTTCTGTGTTTTATTATACTGTAGTTGATTATTATTAAATAAAAAAAGCATTGGCCCACGATTTCTAAATGTTTGAACATGCATGCATTAAATATGACGCGACTTTTGTTTAAATTTGACAATGACAATGGTGTAGTACATAACATATTAATTTTGAGACATGTTTGGTGAACATATCGATCTTGTTCATAAATATTGGTTCATATAATTACGTCGTGATAAATTTTCTTGTTTCTGATACATCCGGATCTAAAAAAAAATATAGACAATTATTTTAAACTTCTTGATGATTCTTTTTTAATACCAATAATAAAAATATTATATAATTTTCCCAGTACTCACCTAATGTAAATTTACTTTATTATATAATATTATTTAAATTTGATAACTAATATGTATTTAAAAATAATTTATAACTATAAGAAAATAATATATTTACTATGATTGATTGGTAACTATTAATAAATATTTCTAAATTAATAATATTACGTCTACGTGGAGATTATGGCCGACCACTTGGTACCTCTCTTCCATCTGCTTTCTGTCTATTTTATTATAATTATAATATATATAACGTTTAGCAACTGTGCATTGCCACCAAAACTCTTTAGCGTTCAAGTCATTCAGCATTTCAGCACCCCACAAGTCCATTGTTTCTATTTCTATATTTTTGTGATTTATTAAATTTATCAAGATTAAAAATATGAGATTAAATTCTATAGACTTTCACTTCACGATTATCTGTCACCCACGAGTCGTCTTGTATCCTCTCAAGCTATGCCAACATCACTTAAGCCGACTATATCTTGTGGACAGTACCCGATACTTTTCAGACACCTGCAGCATATGTCCATATAAGTCCTAGTGCTGCTGTAGCTATTTGGTTTATTCTTCAATCGACGAGTTCCTCGCGAAGTTAGTCCACTCCACCTTAATAATGTCTCTAAGGGTTCGGTTCCCCCTTCTGCTGAATTTAAAATATCTATGGGTGCAGGGCTGGACGCCTATTGAGTTGAACAATTTTCTGACAACTAATTCTCGTGAAAAATAATTTGCCAAGACCCTTTTTTTTAGATTGCTCCGCATCTTACATTTTCGACAAGACTCAACAACAAACGCCATATTCAGCACAGGCATCTGATATGTTTAAATATGGTCTTAAACTAGTCCCTATGGCACGGAAACTAAATTTAAAAAGTCAAAATGATGATTTTGTATTAATTGGGGCCGTTTGTATTTTATCTAACCCTCTACCACCGGTTCTGTGCAAATTATAAATGCACTTATACACTCAGCTACGGTGGGCGATTGTATATTGTGTAGAACACGACAGACCATATTCAATCCATGACAATATTACGCTACGAGTTTGGTATTCATATCATTCTGATTAGCAAATTTACATAATCATTCACAATTAAAAACGCTGTTACTCTTGCGTTCTATGCAGAAAATGGAGTAAATATTTTAAATTAATGGATGATATGATTATGTCACTCTTGTTTTTTCCAAACAAATTTCAGTATGAACTATCTAGTTATATTGTGTTGACAGGTATAACATCAATATGTCGAAAGGTATGAAAATGAAAACGTTATTGTAATTTGATTTTTAGGAAATTAAGGAAATATATAAGATTTATAGCTCCTCTATAACTGCTTAGCTGTAATAAGTGAGAAGTGTATTTACAAAGCGAACATATTCCACTTTACCAAAATTTGAAGAAGAACATTATGAACCAGTAGAAAAAAATATATTTCAAAGATATTGAAAAGAAAAATAAGCATGCTGTATGGTCGGTTCATTAATTTTGGAAATTTACCCCACACTTAGTTTCATCAATTGTATAAAACATGATATTGTACTAGTGAATTCGTTTTTATAATTATATTAATAAATTGACCATAAAATAAAGCTTAAAAATGATTTCCTAAAAAGTTGCCTATCATGAAATTATTTGCTTATTGTTGATTGGAACTGGTCATGATTAATTGTAATGGTCTACTATTCATATTATGTGAAATCTATTTTGTATGTAATAAGGGAGTTCTATAAAGTTGATCCATAGTGGTAGATGGTCGACTATCTGAGTGGGCTCTCATTGACCCCTGATCGGGCCGAGCTCCGCAGCTGGGACGATAAACACACGATCTCGTCTCTCTTTATTATGGGGTCTGGCAGGCATACTGAATAATAAATATAAGGGCCACTTGGAAAGTTTTCCAAAGAAAAAATACATACATTAAATTATTCAAAAATTCTTACGTTAAATGAACAAAAAACATTTTATTCATTACACACGTTTTTATTATCTTATTATAAATGGAACGCGTTGGTTTTAAACTTATAAAATAGATTTTACATGCAGCCTATGAGTGTCATATTCAATCCTAATTATTCCACCATTTACAGGTCTGACATCATTTTGAAAGCAAAAATATACATCAACTTATATTTCAAAGTTTGCTTATACGAATTTGATAATTTAGATTATTATTAGAACTTAATCCATTTTCAGGACTTCTCTGATTTGTGATTAATTTATAAACAGGCTGACGGAAATTTGTAAAATTTTGCAGGACCTTCATTTGCCTGTCTTATATAACAGGAAAATGAAGGTCCTACGAAAGTGAATTATTCAAATACAGTTAATTAATCCCAAACGATCTGCTGAAGAACTATTCCCACTTTTATAAATATAACATAAACGATACGTTCAGTTGATATTTATTTTATACTTATGCTCTTCATTGAATCTATTATATTTGGAATATGTTTTTATTATTTTTACCGAATCGTTTAATCAAAGTTTTCCATGAATATGGATGAACACATGAAAACATAGCATAATAATAACAAAATTTCTAACTAGCAGTTTTATTCCCCGGACATTTTGTGTTTCTGGGAATATTATTAAAGGATATAAGAGCAAAATAAAAAAAAACAAGAAACTCTAAATGATATTCGAAAACTTAAAAAGAGTAATTCAAAGTAATATTTAATCGGTTATTTTAAACAAACAAAAATAAATAAAATGGATATATCTTTTGACGCAAGGAAAAAATAAAAAAAAAATCCCGGAATACGCGAAAAAAAAACACTGCAGTTCCCGGAAAGCACCCAATAACTGTAACGAACTGTTATATTGTTGTATAGAAAATATCATGTTAAAATTGTTTAATCGCATAACTCTTGAGCGAGCGAAGTGTTTATGCAGATTATTGCAAACTTATTATATTATGATATATATACATATCGTTGGTTTGAGTCCTCGACTGGATTTTAAAGTATACGCTTTGGCTTAACTAATATCATTCCAAAATGATACAATACAGACGAGCTCTGTAAAACAGTTTCAGTAGTAATTATTGTTGTCTAAAACCGGCCATTTATTGATGTCCCTATAATATTTTTAGCAAAGTATTAGCTATAGAACACGTTTTAATTGAAGTCTTACTCTAATATTATCAGTTTTTTTATATTTACTACTAGACGTCCTCTTTTTTCGTCGTTATTCACGCTTCTTTGCTCCACGACACTTTTGGTTAATTTTCCGTAGTGGTTAATCTAATATCTTCCACTTCAGATATCTTTTCTCATATTTAATTCATCTATTTTCCGATTTTTTAGTAAGAATATTATTTATCGAATTCTTTAACCATAGCTACGTATACTGAGGCAAAATATTTTAAACAGGTTTACTATGAGTTGTAAATCAGTAAATTGGTAGGGATTGCAAAACGTAATTGGGAATTCGCGAATTCCGGAATTCGTTGTCATAAATATAATTTCGAATTCAAAAAATTTCATTGTTAATTCCGAATTGTAAATACCTAAATTTCACTTGCTACGTCACCACTTACTATATGACCTTTTTTTAAAGTGTGGAAATATTGGAATATTCATAAATATGAACATTAAATAGCTGTTTGTCTGTCTGAAAGTCTGTAGATTTTTTTGCTGTCCACAAACTCAAGGCCAGTGTTTCTTAACCTTTTAAGCGTGCCGCACTCCTTTGAATCTGAAAGTAGGTCTCCGCACCCCCATTGAAAAATGTGCTTCGATTT
>JAGVSQ010015249.1:0-10239 GCA_022683975.1 Rhyacophila evoluta
TTAAAATCAATTTCCATCAAGCACCATCAGTCGAAAATATTAATTATATCATATTTCTTTAATTTTTGATAGCTACAATTTAATTAAAACAGTGCATTTAGTTGCTTCCTACTTAAAATTCAATACAGGATTTATATTATATTAAATGTTTAATGCATTGTTATGCCAATAGAGAAACTAATTACAAACGTCAGCACACTTGAAGTTGGTATGGAACGACTAGCAAATTCCTGGGTATCGATGTACCATGATGAACTATTATTAGAGTCCTGAAAACTAGCTGCTCTTTTACAAATTATGGGCCCTGTCTTTGACAAAAATCGTCTGTGTGTATGTAAATTTGTAACAGCTGATGTAATTTATCATGAGTAATGCTCCTCAGATAAAAAAAACATTCAAAAGATTTCACACACCTTTTTTTACGATAAAAATTTACTTTATTTAATTTTCCGTAGCCAATGGGTTAATGGAAGAGACAAAAACAAGACATTTTCATATTTTTATAATTATTTATGTTACTTCAAAAACCTTGAATAAACTCAGTTACCAATGAAATGACTGCAACGAGATTTGCGTGGCGTAAAAACACATATGCTGCAATTCCATCTAACTTAACCCAGCCAAACCATCATAATGTATCGATGTCATTTCTCAATTTCAAATAATGTTTCATACTATACTAAGTACAGCCATTCATCGAAATTGTGTTTAGTTCAAGAATCCACAGTACATCTTTCATTTGCTAATAGTTTCCCATGTTTGGGCGTAACGCTTAGAATAAGAATTATACAATTTAAAACAAAAATGTTAACGTATGACTTCATTTAAAGATGTCAATTATTTTCAAGTGTTTATTCGTAGCTAAGTTAAGCACACACGTACATAATTTTAGCATAATATTATAATCGAATAGTAATAGAAAATATCTTCGATGTTTTATAATCTGGTCTATAATTTCAAAAGTTATACTAATATTATTGTTTAAATCATTGCGATCCAGCATTCGAAGCACCTGGACTTAATGGACAAGCTATCTTGCTTGCTTTAGCAGGCGTCTCATTCTTGCATTCAATATTTCATTCCTCGCGAGAGGAATTATGATGTATTTTGCATTATATAACATTTATATAACTCGAATTAAAAGATGAGGAGTTTATTTTTTATTTTATTTCATTTCGGAAAGCAATACAGTGACATAAAAAATACAAGTGTGTACTTGTACATCAAATAAAAATATAATATTCAAAGCCCAGCAACGGGTTTGCACATTTGACATGTTACATACCATTGAGTGTAGTACACATAACAAATACGTGTGTTTATTTACCACTGGAAACGAGATTCATTTTTTTAGCATCACTGCCTGGAGTTTTTTCTGAAAAAAAGTACTTCTAGAGCTGGAAAGCATTTTATCAGAATCAAAAGAGAACCTCGTGGCTTGTAACGATAATATTCAGATTTTTTTTGTATGATTTACTATTGATGCAATAAATTTTAACGACACGTCTTTCGTCTACATTTAGTCGCCAATATTGGAGGACGCGTAACTCGATTCGGTGATTTTAAGTTACTGTATAAAGTATAGTTTTACTTTTTGCAATCTCTAGTATAATTATCACATGTTTGTATATACATAATATATTACAAAACAAAGTGACTTTAATAAAAAAAAAATAAACTACGTATTCCTGCAATGAATGTTGGTGACGATTTTAGACGTTATTGGGGTACAAGATTTCGCATTTCAGTTTATATATTAGAAGTAATTTGAAAATCCAGTGAAAAAAAGAAAGTGAAACATTATGTGAAAGGAAGATATTCTGCAAAGGAAAATCTAAATTATAATTTATCGCAAAGGGAATTCGCATTCTTTAAGAAAAATCAATAGCGATAAAAAACAGAGGCGTACAATAAGAAATTAAACTGCTATTAGTATTGTATTGGATTATTGGTTTTAGAATATTTATGTGCAGTGCAATTAGTTATTAACTTACTTGAAGCGTGTTAATCGCTGATGTAGCCCACAGCGAATTATCGATTTACTGCGGTTAAGTGAGGTTAGGTCAATACTTAGACTATTGCTGCTAAAAACCACGGAGAGCGTCTCAAGAATCTACTGTCGATTTATCCCTTTTAACACCCACATGATTGTGAATTTAAGTATGGATAGAAATGAGAAACACTCATATTACGAGACATCAAATATATTTAATATAAGTTGTTTTTTTTCAGCCAGAAAACTTACCAACTCTACCATACGAACTACATGTTTCGCTTTAAAAATGCATTCACAATATGGATAAAATTTAATAAATATATCCACCAACGAACGGTAATTTGTCTCAAGATACCACTTGCTCTAACATATTCGTTGGTTCATCTTGAGTAAATTGAGTATGGAGTAAATTTATATTATTTTATGTGTTGAATTCTGTAAATCATCGCTGTGTCAACCGACTGAAAACCAAGTGAAACATATATATTATGACTGCTTGGTTTAATTGACAAACCTTGTTTCGAAACCAATCAGAGACACTAATAGGATGACGTATCTATTTTTGTTTTTAGTGGGCAAGCAGATAAAACGGTATCATTCTGTGACAGTTTTAATCTTTATATTATTGCTTTGAATACATTTTTATATCAAAAACACTTTATTTTGGGAGACGACAGTAAATTTAGCTTGCGATAGGTCAGTATCGGACGTTTCGACATAACACAACCTTCAAAACAAATAATGTAAACCGAAATCAAAATAATGACGCAACAACACAGTGTGATGCTGAATTAGCTATATTTTACAGTTTCCTAAGTAATGCTTTTTTACTAGTTCGTAGAAGAGCAGAAAATAGAACAACACTCCATTTTCATTACCTAACACTAATTGAATATCTATCTAATCAACAAGATAATTTGGAAGATAGCACGAATGTAGAATCTAGAATAGAAAGGACATACTACCAAAAGAAGACAATTCTTATTACATCCATTATATAAATAACTATATTCAATCTATGGAACTTTGTCATATCAATTCCTCTATTTTCAATAATATATGATGGTTCAGCTTCTAATAGATCATACTCATATATTGGTGGATCACGTTTAAATCTCTATCGTATATCGTGGAACATATATATTCTGACTCCGTTGTGGAAATTTGTAAAACATGAAAAAAAGAGTAGTTGCAAATCGTCTTCAACTTCACGACTGGATGAGTAATTTACTGAATGAACTGGCAATTTTCAGTACACTGACATGCCCACAACTCGTTGTATTTACCAGCTGCCTCATATCCTTCAAAATGGACCAGAATTCTGAATGTTTTGAGAGTTGTGTATTTCAATAATATTTTGTCAAAGCATGAGAAAAGCAAGGAAGCAAGTCAATATATAATAAAGAATACAAAGTTGCATTATATTTTGGAAAGAAAATTAAGTTAAATATATAAGGAATTCAATTTAAGATGAAAATGAATCTTCTTTATGTATTTTGACACAGTACAGCTTAAACACACCGTAGAAGATCATAATACATCTCCGTATCATTCATTATGATTTATCGCTTACAGTTGCTGACTTTTCAATTGAAATTACTGTTCTAAATGATGCACCACTATCTGTATGCTTGTATGATAATTTTGTACATCTATATTTGCATAGTGCGGTCAGTTTATTGTGAATCAGGCTTACGGCCTTCAGTGTCGACCTCTTAATGGTCTACCAGGATCATACAATCGCCACAAAATTGTTTTAATCTCAACCTTTTACAAGAGTAAAGGCTGGTCATATCAGCATTTCAAAGAAAGACTTGGAATTTAAAATACTCGTTGCACATTTTCTATGGGTAGGGTTTGTCGGCACGATTTAAAAACAACGACAAATATAAAACGAGGCTTATAAACTCGTGAGATTATTATTATCATCCATGTCTCGTTGTGTTATCTTCACTTGCAAACTTAACAATTTCTAATCATATAAAACTTGCTCAATATTTGTAATGTTTTAGAAATCCTTTTCTTCTGATTATAAACATAATTAGAACAGACCTTTTGTAACGGCATTACTCACCACATTTCACGGTGACCTAGTTTTTAGTACAAATATTTACATTCGTGACTCCTCGACATTTTTCCAGAATTTCGGACGAAGCATGATAATTGGCATAGTTAAGACCATGTGTAAGGACAGGGCGGACGGATGTAGGGCACATTTAGGTAGCATTCTGATGAGCTTTTCAATCCGTCCGGCGGACAGAATTTTTTATTAAAACCTTTCCAGCAGGAGCACGAGTGAGTCTCCAAGCATCAATTTAATGTCTAAGGAAATATCATCGAGTATGCTTTTTTTCCATAGTTGATATCCAACCAGCATTGCAAATGAATCTGTGATACAACAAGCAAATGAATGTACGTTGAATACATGTTATTATGGATTCTACTAATATTTATTTGACGTAGGCTTAATATGGAAAGTGTAGAACGTGGTCTACAGGAGTATTAGATTCACAATAATGTTAAAGCATATTCCGGCGCACGCCAGCCACATATGTATGTATACGTTATAAGGCGGTGTAGCAAAGAACTGGTGTTTGCAGACAGGTGTAGAAGAAGACTTCGTAATCATGTACTTTGTATACTTGTTCATCCGGAAGACAGTTGAATATTACTTATATTAAATGCCGTTCTGCGAAGAAGCAAAATGATACGAGCGGCGACGATGATTTTTGGAAGCGTCGAGTGGAGTACATTATACTGAACTTACGAGTGAACATAGACAGAGAAGAAGAAGAATTAAAGGCAATATTTTAGAATGTCTTCCTGTGATAATATTTGCAAGAAAATTAAAGTTCTTATACGATAATAAATTCGTGCAAATGATATATGGAGATGAAAATAGACGCCGTCGGAAATGGAACTGGCCGCAGACAAAACGCTCTCTGCCGCAACCAAACTATAACCGCAATGTATCATAACATGTGAGATACTCACTGATGACACGTTAAAGTACTTACGGCAAGTTAATGTATAGTAGGAGTTAATGTGTATAATAGATTAAACAAGATACATCGGCTGTGATAACAATGTGGTGCGGTAAGGTTCGTCTGGTCGACCCTAATTTGAGTTCGAGTAAATTCTGTACTGGGGAATTTGTTAAGCGGATGCTTCGAGTTTTGAAAGCACTGCGGCCGTATGCTACATTGCATATAAGACTTTTATAGAATTTAAATTGTGTATTTAAAGCGAGTATAGGCTAAATATTACAGAGCCTTCGTAGAACAAAGCGCAACATAAACGGGCTACGTTGGTAAACACAGATGACAGCTGACGCGCGCCCCTGCCGCACACACACTCGCGGGCACACATACACAGAGGAAAACTCCCAGTCGGCCACAATGCACACACGTCACACACTCATGTGTAGATACCTCCGGATGTTGCCATATCGTTGGGAAATGAAAAATAATGAATTATTAATGTATATGTAGACACGTAAATATATATTAAATATTGATAATATATTCACTACGCGTTTTCACGTTATACTAATGGAGCCGAACGCATTTAATTAACTTAACGCGAAATTAAAACCTCAAAAATTCTAACAGCTGATTTTGTGCATTTGTCTAACAAGATCATAAATTTTAAATATAATACATAGTTTTATCATAAATATCACTTAGCTTATTTTTCTTTGAAAGTAATTGTTAATCTGAATCTCAATTGAATACTTCTGCTTTAATTTTCATTTCAATTCATTATTAGAGAATAATTTAATATAAATAACGAACTATGTGCAGTTTTATCACGTAACTTCTATTACTTTGAGAAAAAATTGCACTAGTTGAATAATTTAAGAAGTGCAATAGCTATACATTCAAAAAATATGTATAATTATATTTCTGAAAAATTATTACGCTGTCTAGATTCTAGAGAGAAAATAATAAACTTTTACTACCATAGACACGTCACGTAATTGAGCAATGCAGTTGTATCATTATTATTACTTCACTATATTTAGTCTGGAGGTATTAAAAATAGTCTACATCTGGATGTTTTTTTATCATGGAAGTTCTCATAAAACTGTGGATCATGGGCATGCTCTTTCTAGACTATTATTCCAAAATTCTTCAAATTCTTTTCGTCAACTCGACGATGATATAATTAATATTGGATTGAAGTTTATAGCGGGCTGTGTGTGGCAACACCGACACCTCAGTCCTCACGCGCGCACCACTACACGTACACGTCCAGCTATACGCTCGCATATAAATCGTTCGCGGCTCCTCTCATTGCCAAGTTCAATGCCAAGGTCACCTCTCACTGCGATTGCGCGCGCCGCATTGCAGAACTGAGCGCGCCAGATATACCAATATCGCCCTTATGATACATATTCCCAGTGGTCAAATAATATCCATTCGGCTGCGACCGATGCGCCCGATTCGCCTCTCCCCCTGTCGCAGACCTCACGGCCTCCTTCCAGGCCATTCGTGATCCGTCCGCCGTCAGAATGTGCCATCCGGTTCGCGCCGTCTCACGAAAGACATTTTGCATTACATAACGAACAGTTTACGCGTGAATCTGTCAATATGGGCTACCCGACTTCCGGCCTGCGGTTTTTCGCCGGCCGCCCAAACAGCCGCGGAAGATTCCGCCCCACGTCACAAAACTACGACACATGTAAGTAAACTATTTACCTAATGCGCGTCTTCCCCACCCGTTGAAATTATGCCCGTATTGATGACATTCATTCAAACACTAAACCCCCATAAATTATTTAAAAAACACACTTTTCACATTCTCTGTCCGACTTAAATAAATTTAAAAAAAAAAACAATTTATAATATCGGTCGGTAAATGTACATCGATTAAGCATACTTCTTTTATATGCATAAACAATAGACAATAAACACTTGTATTACCTTTTAAATTTACTTTTTATTTACGTCGTAATAGGTTTTGTTTTTACTTGATAAAATTTGAAGATTAGTTTAAATTTTTACTTTGTTTCTATGCGCTTTTTGTGAGGCCGTTCGTCGGAAACGTCGATGTACGTACCGCTGAATATTTGATTATTTTTTACGACCTTATGGATTTTTTCGTAATGCATGTTCTGTCGTCCAGACAACGCATCACAAAAACAAACTTTCTGCATCAAAATCGCTTAAATATTTCATTCGATAGGTCAAGAGAAATATAATCAATCATTTATTTATACATTGGTTTCAAATACTAATCAACAATATACCGGCGTACGGTTTTAATTAAATATTGAGAAGATGGCTTGGCAGATGACGTTACCGTACAAATATTACTAATTTGTGTAGTTTTTTGTTTACGAGCCAAAAAAAGGTGTTTTTTTATCCGTCATTTTCGTGTTTCGCGGGCACGCTCGACTACGCGTCGCTCTGTGGATTTTCCCTATTCAAAATGGCCGATTACGATCATAACTACTAACATACCTTTCAGCGTTTGGCGCTGTAATATATTTGCAACCATTGCATCATTGCCGCGAGACTGCGTTTAAACAAAATCGTACATTTTCCAGGAAGTACTCTTGCACATTTGGACTCGTCCGGATCTATTCGGTAGCTATCTGTCCCAGTGAATAATTTTCAAGGACACACAGCTGATGTTCACAAATCGATATATGAAAATATTATAGGTAAACAAAGACACTATAACTTCAGTCTTTTATCGCCTACAATAAAAACTCTCAACAAGATTCCCACTAAAATTTCCCGATTATATTGCATATTAGAAGTGTTTTAATATTTCTTGTTATTATGTTCAGTAAAATCATGAACAATAATTCTCGGGTGGGCGTTTTTCGCAACAATATGTTTTTCTTTCGGGCATTTCCGTGTACTTCGTTGTTCTATTGATTGAATATAGAAAACATTCTATTTAATTCTTAGAAATAATTGTTCTACAATTAGCTACCTTGGTTTAATTTCTTCGGGCCCTTATGCCAACTACAAGAATTAATTATCACTTACAAAGGCCATTGTAGGTGATTAGCGGCAATTGTTTGTTTAAGTTATATCGGTTTATGTCAGTTGAAAATGAGACATAACATAGTAAGTATCTTTGCGAAATTCTAAAATAATATATTGATTACTTCGCGCATGTCGCATGAGTCCGAATTCAATTGCTTAAATTAAAACTCAAATATATTTTTATTTACATTTAAATCCTGTGGACTAAGGTGAAATTTGTTAAAATACTTCAGCATTTCGAGCAACGCGCTGCTTCTTATCGGGTACGTCGCCATTTAAATATACAATTCCATCGTTCTAATACGTGGATACCTACACAGTCTTTCCTCATGATTTTTACAACCCATAAATTAATATGGCTTTCTTTTAGATACAGCGAAATATTTTCTAAAATTGTTACCGTACAGGACCGATTATTTGCTCATTAAATATCTAGTATTCCAGCCGAGTGGGCTGTACAACATTTACTTCCATATTTTCCTCTTATTACAAACCGTTACTACATTCTACGAAATCCCAGATGATAATTACAGGCGTGGCCACATCCATCCATAAAATTATCCTGTATAGCGCTAAAAATACCGACAATCCGACAATACCCCCCCCCCCCCCCGTCACATCTAGCCAATAATTATGACTATGACAGAAATATTCATTTGTAAAAATAAATATTTCGTGAAATATTGTTACTGGGCAGTTTATAACAGTTTATAATATTATATATATTGTATACACGTATGTGTATTTCCAGGATAGTTTTCTTTTACTTTGGATAATTCCATTTTTTAATAAAAGTTTCATTCGAATTATTTCACTACTGTCAAATAACTCGATCCTATAAAGATCAATATTATATTCGAAATAGTAATTTACCTAACACAGCGTAAACAGCAACACTAAAAATAATAGACAAGTATGTTGGCTTCCTTAAACTCTATGGATAATAAAAAAAAAATTTACCAACGTGCTTTTATTTATTTTTAAATTTCGAATTTTCAATTACAATATGAAGCAAATCAAATGTGTTCTCTGTCAGCATTATAGTATCAAATCTTTTGTTGTTAACCGAGGCTAAATAATGAAATAAAACATAAATGTGTGGATATCTGGAAAACGAAACTGTCAGAATACATAGAATTGGATATTCACAGTTGAATTCCTGAGCGTTGTCTACATCAAGAAACCTCCCTTTCGCATAGCAACACTGGAATATATATTTGTATATAAATACGTAACCATAGCTCGATATATCGAGGCTCTGATATACAGAACTGACTCGTTCGGTATATACACGAACATAGGTAAATGTAGTTAGATAGGATCTCATTATAAAAAGATAAATCAATTCGTTTACCTTACATACGCGAGCGGGAAATACCATTTCTTGATTGTAATTTAATTAAGGTATTAAAAAAGCATTTATTGATATGATTTTATCATATTAAACACCAAATATAATAATTTAAATATTATATATAAATAATATATCACAATAAAAACATTAGTCGGTTTTTTTGTGCTACGTCGCATACGTATGTTAAATGCGAAATTAACTGAAGCCCATTTTCATATATGTATTTTCCATCTGGATTTCGGCTTAAGGCATCGTCTCACTTTTGCTTGCGTGATATCTACTTAAACATAATTTAAATTACTTTGTACATAGAAGTAGCTTAATTTATTTCTTATTTGTAAAAGATTTAATCATCCAAATATATAACCTATAAATTTCGCAGGTAATCGAATAACTTTATTACGATGAAAACTCATAATATTTTGACAGCTGGCATTATTTATTGATTTTATTTTAAAAGTTGTCTTAAATACAAACTTTTCTATGTATTTGTCATTTTGTGATTTCAGCTCTCGGCACCTTTGCAATTTACGCGCACTAGTAATTCATTGGCAAATGTATTGAATAATATATACGATTTCTTTCTTTTTATGATTATATACAATCGGTACTAAAGATACATCGTTGTCTCCCTGGTAGCTTAAAATGCGGGGAATGTGGGCTCGATTCTCACATGTCGAAATCGAAAATAGAGGAATGGATGCTCAATGGGATGAGCAATTGTCTGACAAGCAATGTCATGAAAAATAATCTGTCAAGATATGTCTTCACATTGTGCAGTTATATATGCTTCACTTTCAAAGCGAACATGGTTAAAAAACATATATATTTCTAAAATTAATATTTTTGACTGATGGTGCTTGATGGAAATTGATTTTAAATTCTAA
>JAGVSQ010015250.1:0-10238 GCA_022683975.1 Rhyacophila evoluta
GCATCTTCAGGCTACATTATATGTGGGCGGTGAGCGAACATATAACATACTATTCTTTTCTTATAATTATATAAAGAAGTTTTCAGATGGTTTCAAAGGAACTTCGTAGTTGTTAGAGCTCGAATTAAAAACTAATTGGCCACTGTTATTCTAAAATACAATCACAGGTTAAACACTGTAGAATTTTAAAATTGTTATTTACTAGTAATCTGGAAATTTCCTTTTACTTAACTGAAAACTTTTGACTTAGTACACTTGTTCGAAATTATGTTTTTTCTTATCAAACAATTCGTTTTAAATTTACCGGGAAAGCTTTTAAAATCATTCTATTTTTAAACTTAACTTATCTGCTTTTATAAATATAGTTATTTTATCAGAACGATTATACTAAGAAATATATCACCATACTTTAGTATAAAAATACATCAATTACTTTGCATCTTTTTTTTATCGCTTGAGGGACGCACAGGGGTTAAAAACAATGAAAGGAAAAGTAAAAGAAAAAAATGGTGGCTAGGTTTTGGGAGGTCATTTCTTTTGAGAGAGGACATTTTTCAGAGTAAGTTTGCTGAAACGATAATGTCCTGTCTTTGTCGACCTCTGTCTAAGAATGTAAACCATACTTTATCAACCTTTTTATTATAAATGACGGGATATAAAAACGAGATACCATCCATCAAAAGTATTGTGATTTATAATATTCGATTTAAAAAAACTATTATTAGCTGCTAATAATAACGGTATTATAATTTATTTAGGTATGAATTAGAGTGTCATTCTATTATAGTAAAACAATTATCCCACATGATCTCCTTGAAATTTCATTCTCATTTTTCCAATTAGTATATTTCTGGAGTTGATATTGAAATATTCACTTTATACTATGCTTACTACTCAATGTGAATGTCAATAATTTATTTTCTCATGTCTAATTTATCAATATTTTTAATTTTACGCGAAATCAATATTACAGTTGGTAAGCTTGTAGAATTTTTCTTAAAATTGTTAATATTACCATTTTGATATTCATTTATTCAAATCGCGACTTACTGTACCAAAAGCAATGATACTGGATCACAAACGTCAAGCTTAAAATGTATGTTTTAAATTAAAATTATGCAAAATCTGTTAAATTAATTATTATAATAAGGAATAAAAATCATTTAATTATGTATTAAAATTCAAATAATATCAGGGCAAAAAAAGAAATGCGAGAAATTAAAAACTAACAGCGAAAATAGAAAGACGACATCTCAAGGCAAATGTCTTTCATGTGCTCAGCCATTGTGTCTAACTGCTCAGTATGCTCCCTCTATTCATCTCTGAGACGTAATGACATCATTGAAATGAGTTATCAAGGGTGAAAAATACCTATAATAAAATTGTTTAATACACACACGCATTTGCCGGTGAAAAATTCAAAAAAGTTATGATTAATCTTGATATTGATCAATGTTTTTTTGTAATAACAACACTGACATCGTTGAGTTGTTTATGTAGAATATATAAAGTATGAAGACGTTGGAATGAGTGTATTTGAAGAAAAAAAATAAAATATAAGTATAGATCACTCACTATCCGTTACAAGATAGTAAGTGTTAAATATGAACAGTATTACAAAGATCTATCGTATAATATACCAGTCTCACATTACCAAGCTTAAATAATTTTTATACAAGCATTCTTCTGCGGCTTGAAAAAGCTCGGTTTATCTAAAAAAAATCTTTGTAAAAATTATAGCAAGAAGCTTAAAACTTTTTTATAAAAATATTTATTTAGATAGTCATTAATACCTGTAACGCTCGCGTGAAAATGATTTTTTACCACAGACAATCAAAAAATGGGGATTCCCTGTCATGAAAGGTCAGAGAGTAGGAGTTTACCACGTTGTGGATTATCTCTGGTTTATCCCCGAGCATCCGTTGTTGTTTGACGAAAGAAACAAAGGGTGGTAAGTATCGGTCTTGTGGGAATCAACCTAACTTTTGAGGAATTTGCGTGACTTTCTTCAACCGCTGCCCTGCGGCTTGCCGATTTTACAGTTGTTTCACTTTGAACTAACAATAATATTATTATACAAGTAGAGAGTGTCTAAGATCTTAATACAATATATAAATTTTAAATGATATTAACCTAGGTATATTTTAGATGACTTGTTTTTGGTATCTTATGTGATGTTAAATTTAACACAAATATACAGGTTTTGTTAAATTAAACATTAAAATTAGAAAATTTTTCTTCTTTTTCAAGATTTATGTTTAAAAAAAAAAATCAAAGAGAAATTAAAACTTTAAGTATATTTACACATTAAGTATACTCGTAGTTATACATTAAAACTGTTACTTTGATAATGCCCCCTACCTACTTTACTGGTCAACGTCCCCTGACTCCTGACTGAAATAACCAACCTATTAAAAATAAAGTTTATGGCAATCTAGCTCGCAACCTCAGGTAATAATCGGGATCATACGATTTACAAATGCATGTGGTTATCCACCGTATTACAGAAATTAACAGATAAGGTGTGATAAAACTTTGAAAAATCAATCGTTCTTTTCCCAGTTAAAAAACATTAAGTTCGAAGCATACAGTAGGAGAAATAATTTTTACTGATAAAACTAGTTAAAGCAATTCTATTGAGAAGTCCTAAGTGATTATTGCAATAAAAAAAGCTTGCTTTCTTGAAGCACTATCACGATCTGATAACTCAAATTACGTATGTTATTGGGAAAATTTAATACTGGCCCGGCTAGCGAAAAAATTATAATTAATTGTACAATGTATTATTTTGTTATATACGCTTTACATGTGGAGCACATGGCGTATCCTAAATTTTCGTGTCAGCATCTCTTAATTATGTTGAATACAACATGACATCACATTGTGAATAAAAGATAAACAGGATTTAGGTTTTTTGAAAGTTTTCTGAAGCAGTGTGTATCTCAACCGGTTTTAATGCCGCCGTATAACTTGTAAGTTGACATTATTAGAGTAGATTACACTGTTAAAGTATTGGAGTAAAATTCATTGTTATGATAACAAGTGAACAAAATATGTCAAGTCTAATCCATTATTTAAATCAAACAGGTACATATTTTGAATCATAATTCATATTATCGTATAACACAGCTTATTTTATATAATAGACGGAAAAGCATTAATAATATTAAGCAGAGTCAATCATATTAATAATATTAATTATAATGATGTAGGCAGCAGGAAACAAAATAACAATATTTAATGGAAGGCGAAAATAATAGAGGCAAGAAAAATAAAAGCAAAAACGCGATTGTTCTCTGTATAAGAAAAAGTCTGATTGTCTCTTTTATTATCATTACCTGTCATCCAATATACTCACGAATAATGGAATGAATTGTCTTCAATCATTGTTAATGGTATTACTTCTAAAAGGTTTATTTATTTTGTTACATAGCATTAGTATAGTGTTTCTAAAGAAACGCTGGAATACTTGTATTTTTCTACATTGATTTTGGATCTTATAAACGTATTTTGGATATTCAGTATCAGTGTTCTTAAGTAACGATACAAATATATATGGCATCTTGTATTAAATATCCTGATGCTAATACAAAATGATGGATACGCCTGTAAAGCGTGAGGTATCTGGATAAAAACACCGTTAACTAATTATAGTTAGATTAATTTTCTATGATTTCAATAATTATATTGTGTTTGGTATATACATATGTGGCGTATATAAACTAAATTACATTCAGCCAGTGATATGAAATATATTCAGCCAGTGACATAAATTATTTACAGCCAGTGATATAACTTCAGTGCAAAGTTTATTGTATATCGCTAACAAATATCACAAACATTCAAACAATAACAAAAATCAAATTAACCCAATGAAAATCCATCAGACACACCAGGCTCAGTATCACCAACATTCCGACAACTCTTAAGAAGCTACGCTCTCTCACTTTTCTCCTCAGTTCGAATCAACATCTTCACCTCTTAAGAGCCGCGCCGTTCGTCGTTCGTTTCTAACCATATTGTACGCGTCTTTCTCCGCGAACTTTTAACTCTGTAATCGTAACACTTTGTAATAACTTTCTAATGTTTCAATAATAATAAATTCGTAACTTAAAGATTATGCGAGAGTGCTTCCTTAGACCAAATCAACCTCCATACTACACATCCCGCATATATATTAAATTACACGATACAATTACAATGATAAAGGCTTTTCGTAATCAAGTAATCAGGAGAGTGTTATTAATCATCAACTGAAATACATACTTATCACCAATTATTACTCTTAATACAGTATTGTGCAAATAATTATTTTTGTATTAATAATGCCAAGCTTTAACGGTAGTCGAACTGAATATTTATGTACTTCTCACATGCAACAATGCGAGTAAGTTAGGCTGAAATCTGGTCCCTCTGGCGACTGAGTGGTAAGCGTAGGCTGGATATCGTGGGTTTGAATCCCAGAGTTGCATGCAATGTTCTACAATTTTAAATTTTTAGCACTCAACACAAAAGACTGTACATATAATAAATTGAAAGAACGGCTGATAACTGGTGTTCGTGAAATACAATAATAGGCTAAACTTTCGGAGCGCGATGGTAAAAAATATCACATTAATCCACACTAAATACTAACCATACACAGGTCAAATCCCGTTATAACGACACTTGTGGGACTATCTTTATTGTTTCTTTATACTGGATTTATGAAAAATTAGCTTAAAAATGCTTGAAATGAATTATTTTTTTTTACCTTAAATTTTTAATGCATTAAACAATTATACTTCCCAATTAAAAGAATTGCCTGGTTTTAAATTGGTTCTTTATTGATCATTGAAGATTGAAAAAGTTTTTAAAAATATGTTTACTTCAATCATTAGCTTTAGATTATTTTTAATATTGGTTCATAAAAAAATGATGAAAAAATAGAAATACAATTTAAAAAAATATTTAAACCTGACTGACAACGATTATTTATAAATAAATAAGAGGGAATGAATAATTATTTTGGTTTATATTTATACAGATTTAAAGACAAACAAAGTCGCAAATAAAATAAGCAAATCGAAAAAAACAGCTTGCCATTGTAAAAAAAAATATTTAAAAATACCAACTTGAATTTATCAAAGCTCGCAATTTTTGGATATGAACTTTGAAGTACTTGTCGAAAGCTTTTTGTTAGTGGACAGTAACAACTACGGTTCTTATCTTGATTTGAACTGAAGTTTCTATTCAAATTGAATGATAAAAAAGAAGCGTTTGATAGGAAACATTATTTAGGTGAGTTTAAAATGGTTTATAGCACAAACCAATACTTAGCTAACGTTTTGACAGGCAAATAGTGGTGTACCATTCATAATTAATGGATTCGGAAGCCTAAATATTAATGGAAATCCCAAATCTTACATTACTAGTAAGGAATTTAATTTGCTATTATTTAGTTGTAATTCAATTTAAGCTCCGTGATATATGGCTATTTGTATGTACAAGGGTTATGATCCCGGGTTTCTGAGCTTTTACTTACTCATTTCAACCGGGAATAAATTTTGCTATGATTTCCAAATTTTAGCATCAAGTACATGTAGCTATTTTTAACACATCCACTGTAAATAATAATAAATATTAACAATTTAAATTATGTACTTTGTTTTAGTAAAATATATTACTTGTTAAGTGGAAATAATCCTTCTTTAAAGTCTCAGCTGGCTTAATAAATTTTAAAAAAATATGTTGAATAGTTAATGATTACAAAAGTATTGTTAAGAAAATGCTAAAATTCTCGAATTGAGTTATTGGAATTCCACAATTGATTGTGGTCCGGGATTGTAAGCCCTGCTCTGTGCAGACGGTCTGGCCTCATGTATTCGCGTCCACGTCTCTACGCCGGCGATACTTTCGCGATAAATAACCGATAACTTCTCGTCGGGACATGCTACAGCGAGTTGCCACACACATAGCCAATGATTTATTCCTCCAACTAGTTCGGATAAAGTTAAACCACTTTGTGTGGAGGCGGCCCGCGCATACATATGAGCCGGAATCAGCCCAGACCAGGTGATCCCTTACCGTATCATCGATTGATGCCAACGGAAGCGGAGATTCTCAATAACAAAGAATTAATTTACATGTTAAACAATATCCTTTTTACGATAGCAGCTTTAATGAAGTAAGCATTTTTTTACCTCCTTCGCTTTGAGATTGGAGCATATGGATCTACACAATGTGATGATATCCGCTCTGAAAGTGAAATATATGAATGTCTAAGCACATGATATTTTTTTTATATTTTTACTTTCAGAATAATTATATGGAAATTTTTAAAGTGTATTCGAAAAGCTTTCTCTCGTAATTATAAACATTTATTTGTATTTGCGTGTAATTATTTTATTTATATAACCTGGGATAGCATAATTATTCATTTTATTAGTGTTAGGTAAGACATTATGTATGCGTGTCTAAAGTAAAAAAAAAAGTTACTGAAAAAGCTAGGATTGATTTCATTTTATTTTAAAGCTTCACCTACGGGAAGTATTCGATTGAGTTGTAAGCTGCAGATAGTTATGGCGGATGTCACATTATATGAAAAAATGCTTGTATATTACCTTTATTGATGGATTCTCTTCTTGAGTGCGAAGATAAAATTATGAAATGTGGATAAAATGTATAAACTATAAAAATGATATTTTTAATAATTATGATTACATGGTAGAAAAGAATTTCACTTTTAGTCGACCTTCTTAATTTACGTATTACTTTCTCAATTTTGAATACAAAAACAACTTAACAAGTCAAAATACAAGCGTGTGTTATCAGAATAAAAATAAATCCTACACATTCAATCGATTGTAGATCGTGTCTATACTATGAATTAAAAATAAATTTAATTAAATGATTATTGAAATAAATATCTACAAAAAACTATTTCAAAAGTTCTTGTAAAAGAACTTTATTCATAGGTGAGCAATAGCAGCGATATCCTAGTTATGTATACCATTAAACAGAAAATATATGTAAATAATATTTTTGACTGATGGTACTTGATGGAAAATGATTTTAAATTCAAAATTATTTCAAACTGGTAAACTTCCATATGTGTGATCACTGTTAGCGATCCGGGTTTATCTTGAAATTTCTTGATAGAACAATTTGTGTTCCCATGAGAATCATGGGTTTGATGTAAATACTGGATTTAAGTTATTGTATATTAATCAATAATATAATTTAATACTGTAAATAATAAGTTACGATAGGATTTATTGGCAGTATGTTATATGTTCGCTCACTGCCGACATATAATGTAGCCTGAAGATGCCGAAAGGCGAAACTCGGGTCGCTAACAGTGATCTCACATATGTAAGTTTACCAGTTTTAAATAATTAAAAAAATATATGTGTGTATTTCTCCCATAGAACTTTTACTAGGCGGGCAACAAGAACGACACGAAAATTTCACATTTAATTTTGGCTATCATTAATTGATTGTTATATTTTTAAGACAAATATTGAAATATTTCTTAAACAAGACGATTAAAATTAATTTAAATATGGAATCGGTTTAAAAGTATTATACGCAAAGGTAATTAAACTAGTTTAATGTAATATACTTGTCTGAAAAAATATTGTATCAAGGCTTAAAATACATTTAGTGAGTATATGAATTTTGTATTATATGCTTTTTATGAGATGGTGTAATCCGGAAAATCTCTAATGCAATATATGAATATGTTAAAAATAAATATCTTATAAACATTTTAAATATAGTAATGCTATAATTTTACCTCTCAGCTGTGCCAGCTTGGTCTTATATATTTACTTGCCTGTGTGGCCAATTGCAGGACGCCAATAATATTCTCCGGGAGTGTCCGTTGAAAATATGTTAGTTGAAAACAAAAAGGTTTTAAAGTCTTCTTGTCTAACCAGTTGACTATTGCGACTTAGTTTCTACTAATGATAATTTTCTAGGATTTAGAAAGATTGCGAAATCTTACAGGAAGATCTCTTCTCAAAAAACCTGGATATTAGCAGGGCTTGATTTATTATAATAGAAATCACGCACACTCTAGTCAACGCCAACTAATGTCATGGAAAGCTGTTTCTGGGTAACCTCTGGAATTTTCAAGAGCGCCGCACTTCGTTACACTATATTATACGCCCAATTGTGGATATGTGGCGGGTGGTAGAGGGGAAATCAAATATTTAAAAAAATAATATGAATACAGAGCTGGTTTGAATTTTTAGTGAAAATGTCATGAAGATTGTGGATAGTAATACCATATTTCACTTGCCGGTAGAGTAGTTGGTAGTGTACGAGCCTAGCAATCCGGGGGATGCTAGTTTGATTTCCCATCTGTCTGATTTTTTAAATCCAAAAATCCAAGACTGAATGCCCATTGGGTTATTGTTTGACAAACAATTCTCGTGAAAAAATAATCTGTCAATACGTCTTCACATTGCGGAGGTCCATATACTCCTTTCTCGGAGTGAATATCTTCACACTATGTAGATCTATATGCTCCACGTTAGGAGCAAGCATGGTAAATAAAAAAATATATAAGTGTGGAAATATATATGACATTATTAAATTAAATAAATGTTAATTTCTTACTGTACCTTGAGTAAGTTATATATGTATATTAAATATACGATATAGATAAGCTACGCAATTGAGGTTGTATTCATCCGTAAAAACACTTCGAGAATCACATTACCTTCGGCGGGATGGATGCTCTGTAGGTATTTCGTATTTTGTTAACCCAAACGCTGGCTCCTGATCGGCATATCGATATCTCGCTGGCGCCCCTCTCAAAACGACCCTGATTTATCTATCGCTTCCGTGACCTATTATTTTACCACCCTCGCGCTTATTTATAGAGGTCACGGCTTCCATAATATATGTAAGGCCCTAAACAATTGTATTTAATTGAGCGCCGCTCTATTAATTTGTTTAATAATACTACACTATTAAAATAATAAAAAAAATATCGAATCAATATTATGAAAAAATACATGCATGCACACAACTGAAATGAAGGGTGTATTTCCAAGTATATACAAGTATAACAATAAGCCAAAATTCAGAGTGGATATCGTCACTCTATAAATCCATTTAAGGGATGGCAAATTTCGAGAAAATAAAAAATCGGGATTTGAAATTTTATATTTTTTTGGAATCCGATCAAATTTAAAAATTTCGGAATTGAATTGATAATTGGAGGCTAATGGGTTTATTATTTAGCTCTCGCTCTAGGATTTTTTAAACTTTCTAACAGAAAGTATGATACGAATTTCGTTTTGCTCTCTGTTTTTGATCTTTGAATCCCTGAATTCTTATGATCCACTTTCAGAGTACACAGCTATAAAAATAATAAAAAAAAGTATAAGACTTTCAAAAAATTTTCAGACAAAGTATAATCTATATAAATAAAATGCAAATGTTTGTTTGTTCAAAATCTTAAATCTCCGAAAGTTTTTCACCAATCGTTTTCAAATTTAGGCATTTAAATACCCGCGTGTTTTTAAATACCTTCTATCATATAGAAATCATACCTGTGACAGGTAAAAACATGTTTTTACAACAGTTTTAAACAGGGCCATTATTTTTACTAGGGTGAGCCACAGCAACGTGTGGCCGGGTACAGCTAGTGTAACATAATGTTAATAAAATTGAATAAAAAACGCCCAGTTATTGATTCTCGAATTCAATTTGTATCAAGCTATGTCAACTGTAAAGCTATTTTGCAACAGGAAAAAGTAAGTCCGACTTACTCGGATTGCACCACGTGTATTTGTGGCATTTGTACCTGTGGGTGCGCGAGGGCAAGGTAGTGATACGTGTAATCCCACTTTTAGCGTCGGCGTCGCTGGCGTCTGGCCATTGTTTTGTAAACAAACACCTGACGACGTGTTTCTCGCATATAACAACATTGCAACCCCATTCGCCCTCAAGCCGGAAGATTTTACACCACTATCAGTGCGACGGCAGGTTACTTGCTTGCCTTCAGGGGTGTGATATAAATACATTATAATTTATTACTAAATTGTGCATACTCGATCAGCAGGAAATATCTTTGCAGATGATATAACTGTTCATTATAAACGTGACTAATTATTACTTAAGTGATTTACTGACTTTTATCGTTAGCGAAGCATTTGAGTTTCAATTCAGTGTTTATATTTTTACTATTTCTAACTGCTTGCTGTATACAATATTATTGTGCCATAAACTTCCGCTGAACTTAA
>JAGVSQ010015251.1:0-10238 GCA_022683975.1 Rhyacophila evoluta
GAGAGTGTCTACCAAGTAAGTTAGACAGATCCTATTCTGATATTGTATATAATAGAATCCATCTAAGCTCGCTCTCACCTAGGTAGAAGATATCAATGCTGTGTGGTCTTACAGATCATGCAAACACAACGTAATACCTACCGATTAGTACATTATGTGGATGGTATTCAACTGTATTCGAGGATGCCGAAGATCGGAAGGAGATACCAACTGAATTCAAGCTCTCTGGAGGCATCCGCAGTACGTGTTCCAGTTCCAACGCCGCGGCATTATTTTTAAGGTGACAAAGGGTTGCCACTCCGCTTCTTAATATTCGAGTTCAATTTATAAATATAGTATTTTGAAATGATACTCGCATTTATATAGACGTAAGCGTGAAAGGTGTACGTTTATTAATAAAAATGACTAATGTCATGAATTAATTTGGTTTTTTTGACTAGCTTGGTGGTTCAGCCAAACAATTTGACATCAAGTCGTGTATTTAAACGCAGTTATTGGATTTAAACCTGTGATCTTCAACTCTGAATTGCCTATCAGCTGAATCGCCGTGACGATTAACAACAATTACAGATTCTCTTCTACCAAAAAAGCTAACAGATAAAAAATGTAGTTATTTTTCATGCAGTTGCCTTGGCAGGGCACGACTAAATAATTTCCCGATTCTTATACAGTCCACGAACCTGATTTTCCAACCTTTAATGTAGAATTTCAATGGTTCTCTCTCTATCTGAATCTTAAAGACTCTGCCAATTTTGTATATGTACTTTTAAAACGTAATTTCCGTAAATGTTCGCGTGTTGCCTTGAATTTTTAGCTCCAATTAAAAGCGATAGATTTTACAGAAGTCAAATATTAAATGGATCATTGACAGCACTGCCAATAAACATACTTGACTCATAAACTTAGCAGCCTCGTACGTTTAGCTTTGTAACTCAGCTGTCAATCAATTTCTCTTTATTGGAGAGTTGAGAGTTGGAGAGGCACTGAGTAAATTAATACTCGGAAAAGGCATCTCCATGGACTAAATAATTTGATAAGGCCTTCTGATGATGCCGCTTTGTGGCGAAATACAAATGTGACATTTGATACATTTTATGTCGTTGCCAGAGAGAAATTTACAAGAAAAAATATGCATAGTACAGTCGGCTGCAATAAACGGTAACATAATTGCTCACGTGGAGTGTATCTGTTTTGAAAATCTGTACTTAATAGCATTCCGTGACAAATGAACACAGCACATCTGCACACAAGAAAAGTGCACACATACAATAGATCTCTAAATACATGGCAGATGAATGCGTACATAGACAACTGAGCACAAAGAACTGTTAGGGTGTTTTAAGCTGCAGTTACACAGTATAATAGATCTATTTATTTTATTTAAAAAATAAATATTTTAAATTCTAATTATTTAAAACTGGTAAACTTCCATGTGTGAGATCACTGTTAGCGACTCGAGTTTCGCCTTTCGGCATCTTCAAGCTATCTTATATGTGAGCAGTGAGCAAACGTATAATATACTAACCTAACCTAGCCTAAGTTAGTATGTTATATGTTTGCTCACATACAATATAGCCTGGAGATGCCGAAAGGCGAAGCCCGGGTCGCTAACAGTGATCTCACACATGGAAGTTTACCAGTTTTAAATAATTTATAATTTAAAATCAATTTCCATCAATCACCATGAGTCAAAAATATTAATTAAATATTTTAAATTAAAATAAAAATCATTTATATGGGGCGAACAAGTGGTTAATAGTCATTAAGTTCCATAAACCTTTGCGATAAACACAAATTAGTTGCTGAGAATAGATTAATTCGTCTGTTCAATTTTTATGTGTTCGGTTGAATGTGTGCATTTGTCGTATGTTCATTTGTCTCGTGTACAATTATCTAAATGCACATATATTTTCCGAGATTATTACTCTCTTATAATTATTGTGACTGACTGTACATAGACTTTTACTCACACACGTACAGTATTTGAATGGATATCTATGTACTTGGTACTCACAATGAATCACAAAGTATGCATAATGTATTCAATATTTCGAATGAAAATTAGGGTTGTCAAAACCGTTGTGATCCATAATCCTTGCATATGTAATGCATTATAGATTTATTATAGAATACCAGGGCTGTGAGGTCGTGATATTTTAGGCGGAGTCAGAGTAGCAAAAATCGACCGACTCCGACTGTCAACGAATGTATATGATACAGAATTCTGGGACAACATTATGTTGCGACACTTAAATGTGCTTGAAAATGAGAATTACTTACCATGTATATTATGCATATGATTTATCGATATAATAACCACAAAACATAACGAATTGCAAGAGAATTGATTGTTATCTTTTGAACCATGTCTTCTTCGAAAGTCGAGCATATAAACCACAACAGCTCGAAGATTACTACTCGATTCATTAGGTATTTGATTTTTTTTTATACTGACGAGATTTGGTTTTTAGTTAAAACGTTCGCCACTCAGTCCTGCATCTTAAGATTTTTAAAAATCCAGCAGTTGTGGGAATCAAATCCGTAATCTTATCTTCAGCTACAATGCGTGCACGCTAACCTCTCGGATACCTAAGACATCGCTATCTATGTTAGATGAAATTGACATAAAATCGTATATTACACCGTAGTTGGCAACCCTAACAGTGATATTCAATACGTTGATATGTATAATAGTTTGTAATCTCCATATGTCAAAAGTTATCTATTATTGGCCGTTTTTGACCGTGAACTTGGTAATAAATAATTATTTCTGTTAAGTTTCAAATATCAACACGAAACTTTTTTCAAAATCGATATTAAATTTAGCATGTATCCCACATGCGAACTGGAAACTTAACGTTATTTTGATTTCGAAACTCCGAGGTAAAAGACCACCTAGGAAATAAACCCAGGTCCCAATTAACGATGCATATCATCGTCGTTGAGGAAACAGTCATCAGCTGATTTTTTTTTCCAAAATCGACTTGTTTACTAAAAATAGTCAATATTTAAAATTCGTATTTTTTCAAATTATAATTTACTGCAATATATATGGATAATAAATAACAATGGCAAATAGTTCACATAATAATCAAATTCCCTGATTTCAATACACATAAATTTAAACGCAATTATCTCGAGTGTTTTTGCGAGTTGATGATTATTGCATTAACAATGGTGATACAGAAGAATACAAATATATAATCCGAGAGAATTAAAATCAATTTATATTAACACTTAACCTGTGGGATACTTTTGGCAAATTCGCAAAATGCGCTTAACGTTTGCGAAAATTTTGATAATTTTTAAAACACTCAAAATATTTTTTAGTTTTGTACCCAAAATTCTATGGAGAATTAATTTATCAACATTTCAATATTATATTATTACCACAGCTGATATAATTGTCACTTACTAAACTAAGATACAGCCAATTTTTAATGTTTAGGAAAAAATGTAATTGATCGTCATCGGCATTAATAAACTCATTTAAAATTTACGAAAATATTTTAAATATTTTATTCGAACTGAAAAAAGTAAAATAAGCCAAAGAAGATTTCGGTTGAAAATCATAGTTTAGGGCAGTGCTTCCCAAATTGGGGGCCGCAGGATTTCTCGTGGGGACCACGAAAATATTCAGTACAAAGTACAAATATTCATTTATGAATATTTTTCCACATAAAATATTTAGGGAACGTATATATTTAATTCTGTTAAATTATAACACATATGAAAACATATTTATACACTTAATTACTATGTTTGACTGATGGTGCTTGATGGAAATTGATTTTAAATTCTAAATTATTTAAAACTTGAAAAGTTTTATAACTAACTTAATTAGATCTCCTAATGTAGGAATTTGTCTTTTTTTTATTGGACGTATATATACAGAAAACTCACTTTGGATCTTTTGTGAATTTATTCAGAGTCGATCTTGAATTTCTTATCTATGTATATGCACAATAATCTGGCTGGCAAAAATGATATTTGATATCAAGTTACTGTCCAATAGGTTGGGCACAAGAATTTAGCTTGGTGTTACTAAAATTTGGACTCAATTATATCAATGATAAGTGGATGTATTTTCTGTAATATTTAAAAAATCTTTCTGGCCGCCTGAACTGTTATGTTGAGTGAGTATGCAAACTCCATGTTAGTATCTATTTTTATCTTTCAGATGCAGAGTGCTTATTTAACAGAAGCAGAATTAAAGAATGGTGTGTTAACATAATATAAAAAATAAGCGATTGTTCAAAGAGAAATTAACTTATGGATACCAACCGTAATAAATCGTTAACCAACGAAAAGGATGAAAATTTTGATCTTATAGAAATACAATGCTCGGCGAAAAAATTGAAAACATTGTTCTATTGTAATCCATCAGCCACATGTGACTCTGAATGTAATGATGTGTCATACAAAACGACTCCATTCACCGATTTCCTAAATTGGCCAGGGATATCTGTGAAGATTATGTTCCCACATTTCGAATTGATCCGAGAGAACCGCAACTACAGCAAATACAAACTCTTTTTAGAAGATACTGAGTACACTAATCAAATTGTGCAGCCGCAGAATACTTCGCTACAACAAAAGCGATCTCCATTGAAAAGATTAACATTTGTTTCATCATTTATATGTGAATATTTAAAACAAATACAAAAACTTATCGACCAGTTAGAACTTCCTGGTGTCAAGAAACACTATTTGATACATCTAGTAAATGAGTTTTTAAAGGACATTTCTCTGTGTGATCCTACAATTGATATCGGTGTTGAATATTTTAAAAATCTTACTGAATATCCATATGTGAGATATCTAGGACAACCTTTGGATAAGGAAAGTCAGACTATAGACAGGAAGGAAATGAAGGCACATCCAAAAGTTCGACTACAGGAGATTACTTATCCTGTTTTATATTTCTCACTGTCCAAATTTGGAGTATTTTATCATACTGACGAGTTTGACAAAATAAAATTTGTTTTGGATGATTGTCAATCATATTTTTCAAAAAACAAGTGGATCTCATTTGAGTGCAAGCAGTGTGATAAACTTTTTGAAGGTGTATTGGCTATGTACGAGCTGGATGCGCACTTCACAACACACCATGGCTACGAAACTAATTGGACTTGCACTTTGTGCGGTAAAATCTACACTATGAGATACCTCTCTAACAAGAGGTGGTATCACTGTTGTAAGGAAAAAATAAGTAATTGACGTACAATTGTATTTTCATCGTAAATTTGTAAAATTGAAAATACTTATAAAAAAACTATGTATACAACTATAAAAAATTAATTTTTGAAATGTGTGTTAATCTTCAACACACAATTTCTCTGTGTCTATGTTAAATCTAAGACATGATGTCACATATGTCAGACAAGAAACTTTTGCTGGCTTATGAACTATTCTTGTTAAATTATATCTTATATGCATATGAATTATGAGTAATTTTGTTAAATGAATTTTATGAAAGTAAATTTAATTCTAATGAACGAGAATGAAAAATAACCACTTGTGTAACTGATGTAGGTCATCAAATGTGCTTCAATAAAAATCTTTTGATAAAAAATGATGTTGAATTTTATTCATCCATGTAAATGGTATGTCAACTTATCACAATAAAATTATATCAAATATATTATATACAATTAAATAAAATATTATACATCACATGATAGGAACTTGATAAATTTTATTCTTAAGTTTTTGACACAAGCAGATGGAAAAATTCACCACCGTTGATATCGGTACATTTGTAATATAGGATATTGTAAACGTTTTAGAAGGGTTGCTACAAGTGTGATCTAATCAAATTAATGTGTAAATTGAATAATAAAATAGGAAAAAGTTGAAAACAAGTGTACAGTAAAAAACACAGAACTGGGGTCTACGAATTGCTTTATTCCTGTTTGAAGTTTCACAATAATGATGTAGTGGGGACAGGAACTGCAAAGTTGACATTATCATCCGTTTTGTTGTTGGTGTCTACATCAACAGGATCTTTGAAAAATCTGTATTATGTCCAAAATTTCTTGTGTCGGTAAACCAGCCTGTATTCACAGTAATTTTAATTCCCAACTGCTTGCAAGATCATCAGTTTTTTCAATTGATAAAGATCCTGATAATGGAGCATTCTGAGACTCAGCTTGTTTGAACCAAATAAGCAATATACCCGATAAATCTTTCTGTTCAGTAGTTCTCATTCGTTTTCTCTCTGGTCTGAATATATTGTCCTCAAACACAATGTAAGTTGGTGTCTATTTTTTTTTTACTATAGTCAACAACATAGAATTATGATTCAAAACTCTGTTTCCCATCTGCATTTTTTTCTACTGCCGTAAGCAGCTCCATTTTCACTTAAAACGAAATAGCAACTTGTTTACGACCAAACTGACATTGTACTCAAAAGAAAGATAAATGTATGAGTAAAGGCAAGAATTTTTTCCTTCACAAAAAATTCAACACCCAGTTCAATGACAGATTCCCCATAAAAATGAAATAGTATGAAGACAATTGGTAACCTTAGCAACCATTGTTTATTCTATTTGTCAGCTAATGAAAAAAAAATGGGTCAAAACATCTGGGTGACGATGCGACTGCAGACAGCAGGTAAATTTTGTTCGTTCGAGATGTGAAATCTTTTAGTGTTAAGCGATCCTGTATCTCGTGTTAAAAGAAAAAACAATAAGTAAATTGTATAAAATTACATAGTATTATATTTTACCGGAATTTTTTTGTATTAAAGAATTTCAACTCTATTGTTACATATTTCATGACTTGTGTAACTAGATAGGCATATGAAAGATGCAGGAGTTTTTTAGGATGAATTCGAATTTAAAATCATAAATCGTTCATCAAGGATTAGTCTATTCTATGTCAATTTTTGGTATTTTGAACTAACAATGCCAGATGAAAGAGCATATTTTTCTGTACTATGTCCACTAAAGCTTTTCTACTGGATTCATCTGTAAAATTGTTTTTTCGTATGTAATTTTGTTCTATGCCCAGTGAAAAATCAATAATGTTAGTGCTTGTTTATACTATGCCCATTGACCAATAGGTGTTTGATTTTTGTAAGGATGTGTAATGCAAGGAATGGATCAGGTGCTATCTGCTTTAATAACATATTACATTCATTATTGAATTGAATATAGAAAAACTTTTAAACTTTACAACCAAAACTTTATTAATCAACCAAAATACGATTGTAAGTATTTAATTAACAATTGATTTTCGCATGTATTCACTAAACACAATAATTAACATTACTTATACATAAAAATAGTAAATCAACTGTCATAGAGCAACTGAAGAGATAATCGTCTAAAAAGAAAATTTATAGTATGCCGTTTAATAATTTTGAATGAATGATTTAGATATGTTTGCACTAAATTAAAGATAAATGCAGAATTGAAAATACTCATTCTCAGCACAATACTAATGTTAGAATGGTACAATCACTAAATAACGATGACAAAAAACTTATTGATGAAGAAATAACCATTATGACATAACAATATCGCCCGATGAGAAGGTAGGAGTTGGACATAATAGTTGTTATCTACAGTTGATATCCAATAAAAGATTACCATAACAAAACAGACTAGAGACAAATTCTGAAATGATATCAAATAATAAAATTTAGTAACTTTATAGAATTCCCGTGTCAGGAATAGTGTCTTATCGAGGGATGGGAGGCGGTAACGCGCCTCCTCCAGTTCCAACCATTGCTGCACTAGGTCCAAGAAGAAACTAAAAAAAAAAATAGAATATCAGTATCAACATTTTATTACACTTCAGCAATAAATGGATAGCAACTAACATGACTGTGATTTCATTGAAATTTGCATACTTCAGTATTGTTATCCACAACTTGGATTTCAACTTAAAATGTCAACAGGCTTAAGATATATGTATACTGAAGAAAATATGAAAAGGTTTATTTACATTAAGGATACAGAAATTCACATAAGCATACTATAATTATGAGTAAAATTGTTATATTACAAAAGTATTATACAAATAAACCATTCAATATTTTCAAACTTCTATCAATGATCTAATATATATTTAAAAATATTGTGAATGTGATTTCTCTCCAACAAACAACATTCCGAAAACTTATAAGCAAATTAAGCTATGATTATTTACCTGCTTTTGTTGTGTTTTATTGAGTTCATCCATTTTGGCTCTCTCCACTTCAAACAAAACAGGAGCAAATAGAATAACAGATGTGCTAGCCAATATCCACGCAACAGTCCGAGAAAATGAATAGAGCGATTTGACACCAGACCATGATGTTGAGACGGCGACGTGTGTTGTATTAAGTACACATTCGGGAAGCATTTCGGTTAGTCCCCAAAGTCTTTCTCCTATCGTCTCATCAGGTTCCTTGAATGACAAAAAAAATATTTAAATAAAATTTTATTAGATATGACTATTATGTTGCTTTGGACGCCTTGACTTTTATAAAAAAAATACAATAAGGTTAATGTTATGTAGACACAACATTTGTAACAATGAAACGAAAATGACAACTGATAACATAAAACCATTGGTCTTGACATGTCTCAAAGATTTAAGAATGTGGCCTAAGTTATGTCATACTGACTGAAATGAAGACTCAATTTATGATTAAATGAAAATTTATTGAATGACATAATTCAATGCCAATTTCAGAAGTATTAATCACTATTTACACCAGTTTTACCCATGCAGAATTACATTCCCATGTATTGCATTGTAATACTTGATCAGGAGCACAAAAGGTGAATTTTTAATCAGCCTTTATGAATTGCTTTATCTGATATTGGCTCATATAGTCATAGAATTGAATGAAATTAGAAAATATTTACATCATCATATGACTCTATCTTATCCGGGTTTAATCTTTCAATAGTCCCTGTACCCGATGGCAACTCAAAGGTGGGCGAAGTTTCGATTTTTTCTGGCTGCATTTCGGCAACCTTAGAAATTTCCGTCTGTAAACAAAACAAAAAACAATAAAATAATTACTCAAATATTTATAAATGATTAAAAATACTTCTTCATCAATTGACGACCAGGATGGTTAGTTAGTTTATTCATTAATCAATGGTTAGGTTTAATTTATGAGTTTAGTCTCGATATGATTCTTGTCTAATGAAAACTATAATTTGTCATCTTATATTATTTCAATATGTAAAAATATCACATTACGCAGAGTATATCAGAGAATACAGACAAAATAAAATATGTAATTTCAAACTCATTTGAGCAATTGTCAAATAAGTAAATTGATTTTTAAAAGAATTAGGGTGTTTTTCTAAAAAATATAAATTAAACATTATCACCGAGTGAATACTCTCAAGTAATGCACAAAAAAACAGCAGAAACTCAAAGGTATGTTATTTTAATCACAGTTTTCTAAATCAATGAACTCACTTCAAAATCGAGTACTAAATCTTCTGGCTTTCGTTCCGGAGTATCATCTTTGCTATAGGGTGATGACTCCATGCCACTGTCTTGTTCAAAGTCATCAACGAAATCCATAAGTGGATATTGTCTATCGCAGCTAGAAAATTTTCTGATTTGGGAATTATTAACATACAAAAGTCACAGTTCCTCGTGCACAATCGGCGATTTATCGCGAACAGAAGAGCTTCAAGAAAACCATAGACAAAGCAATGATTTGGTAATACGCGACACCTTGCAACATTCATATAAGAAATTTCATTGCCTTACGTATCTGCATGGCATGCGCATCGTAAAATAATAATATTTTTCTAAAAGTACAATGCTTACTACAATTAGTTTGATATCAGATTTAAATTTAGTTAGTAACTCAAATTCAATAAAATCACTAAATGTAACTGATTTTTTCAAATGTATGATAAAGTCTTTAAATAAAGAGTAAATTCTGTTTCGTACGTGTTTGATTACAACGTATTGTATTTTTTATAAGCTTTTATTTCTTACTCACGTATAATTAATTATTTATCTAAAGCCTCTTATACTCGTGTATTAAAAAACATTATATTTACTATAGTAATTCATATTATATTCTAATTAATGTAAAACTATTTTTTTGAGTATAATGAGTATTCCAAGTCGGCACCTCAGAATAACAAGGTTTCATCTGACACTCTGTCTATTCCGAGATAATGGCCTTCAAAGATTGAAATTGTCTTATTTCAAGACATATTCAACTTTTTATTATTTTGAGTATGCCAAACTGATTATACTGTGGTTAT
>JAGVSQ010015252.1:0-10237 GCA_022683975.1 Rhyacophila evoluta
GTCCTGCATTTAGGAATGGAAAACAGCTGATGTTCCCGATTTCTTAGGTAGTTATAATTATATTATTCACTTCCTTCCAAAAATTCTGGTTTTTCGTTTTTCTTAGATGTTTCCCACTCTATCTTGAAATTTTTACTTTCGTACATTCTTCCAAAACATTTTGTTCGTAATTTCAACTTTCGGGCGTAGTAGGATGCGTAATTCAAATATATCATGCATTCTCAGATAATTTCTCTGCCTCGTAATAATATTTATTTCATAGGTTTGAAACATTTGTATTGATTTCGCCACTTTGCTTCATAGCACGACACAGTCCTGCTTCTAAACCATTCTAGAATCTAATTATAAACTTAGTTTTTAAATTCATAAATAAACAAAAGATATACGTAACTATTTATTATGCTATGAGTGTTTTATGAGGGAGTTAAAAGCAAGCGACATTGTCCATTTCAAAATCATTAAAGTGTTTTACTCATATTGTATTAATCTTAAACATATTAATATCTGCATCGTCTTATATAATATCATAACAGTTTATTTGAACTCACATTTTCATAGAAAATGCCATCGTAGAATTTATTTGATTTTTCGCAATTTTTTTTTTTTTACAGATTAAGGGCTTTTAATTCCCTCATATAATAATTTTATTCTTTGTTGCTGTCCAGTTAAATTAAATAATAACATGATTTTAATGGCTAATTACAATAATTTATCTAGCAGATTTTTTATAATATGAATTTAAAACATAAATTTTAATGGACACTCTGGAGCCAGCACCGTAGATTTTGCAACAGTAAGATGAGAGTTAAAATAGGTCTTTTGAAAAATTTAACACCTTTCAATGGTAACCCAAGATATTCTTAAAGCAATAAGACCATTATAAATAATATATTACATTATTAAAATCAAATGATTTATTTATTTTTTATTATAAAAGAACTAAGCAAGCCATCTATGTAACATTATTTAAAGCAGAAGAAAAATCTTCTATTATAAATTTTGAAACATGTTAGTTTAATATAGAATCAGTAGATGTCAGTGTGCACTCTATAATAAGATACTGAAATATAATATTATATTTATAACATCTTAAAAATCAGATGTGGGGATCAAACCTCAACTCCTGGGATGCGAGGCGTGCACGCTTACAACTGCGTTATCGGAGAAACAAGCATATTTAATTTTCTATAATTCAAAGGTATAAGCAGGCTTTTGTAGAAAGTGTGTGAATTGTTTGAATCATATTTGATAAGCTCCTTCTAGGAAACATTAGTTTCCCCAAGGTATACGCATAATAAATGGTGGAGAGGGAAATAAGTTTATTTTCGAGTAATAAATAAGCAGGGTTGACACATTACAAAAGAAATAAAACAATGATTTAAAAAATGCTGCATTTTTTTATTACACCGTCAACAACTTTATGAAGGTCTACTTGGGTATAAAAGGACCAGCATATTGTGTTTTGTTTTTTCAAATGAATACAATTCAATAGCAGTGATATACATTAATGAAAACAAAAAAAAACAACAATTTACAGGACTCACAGACATACTACAGAATCCAGCATCTGATGACATTTATAGAATCCTAAATCTGATTCGATGATATATTTCAATAAACCAGATAATTGAGGATTTCTATGCCTTGAAAGTGTGTACTACATACATAAAGGCAATAAAATCTGAAAAGTACTACACATTCAATATGCCATAGTATACATTCTCAATATGGTTTTGGAGATATAGTAGATAATGTAAGCGAATGAAATTATTGTTAAAGGTTCAGACAACTATGCCGATTATTTTATATAACCATGTATTATTTTCATTATCGACCTGTCGTCAATAAATATATTTTTGTTTATTACTTTCTATAAGTCATAATGGCGTTAAATACTGAATGTAGATTGTTTATGGTTGAGTTCCAGGATGTTAAAATGACTTGCAAAGGTTGGTTAGCATCAGACTATTTTTGCGGCGTTGTGTAGTGTCCAAATGCTCCACTCGGAAAGTAAAAATAGATTTATAAGAATGTGAAATATGTCTGTAAGCCTTGTTAAATTGTTGTGCTACTGTTATGAAATAATACACACGAAAAATTGTATTGAAAACAGTCATTAATGGAGATAAAAACAAGTCATCCATCAATTGATTGGCATTAAAGAATACAAAATGAAAATGAGGAAAAAAATGCTTTACGATGGACAATTTAAGAATACATTTTTGTTAAAATATTTTTTTTTAATAATAATCATAATATTGTAATAATAACATCATACGAGACTAGTTTAATTTTAACTTATTATTTTTGTGACTAATAATTTTTTAATTAATATTTAAAAATCTGGCGATTATGAGCGATATATTAGTTGCTTCTCATTAAGGTGGAGTGCATATAAATATTATTGTTTACGTTATTAAATTTTATGCGGGTATGATAGCAAATACATTAAAGGATAATTGAGGCATTGTGGGATAAGTTCACTTTGGAAATGTATCCCTCAATATGTGTGATAAGGACTTATTCATGTCTGTTAGAAGATGGAGGGTGAAGACTTGATTCACAAGCCAGTCATCGATCCTGATGGTCCTGGATACGAGTATCATATTTCTCATCAAATATACGATGCCAATTCAAAAGAGAATTAATTATTTAATATTAGTAATTTCGTAATTCATCATGCTCCAACATAAAATATTTAAATTGTAATATAAGATTTCTGAGCTTATTAGAAGAATCGATTGTTGAAGTTATGTTCTCAATTTAATATATAAGTTTTACTGTAATTTAAACATTGTAACAATTAGTCTTGATTTGACAAGGTTCTAATGTGATATTTATGCCAGTGTATTATATGCACTCCACTTAAAAATAACACATATTGTGTGCAAACTGACATTTTGTTTTTTAAAACTAAACCAAATAATATGATTACATAAATATTAGTTATTTAAAGACAAAAGCATTTTACACAGTTGTTATTACGGAACAGAGTTGTTAAGATATATAATATAATATATATATGAGCCTTGCTTGCAAAGCTTAAATTGTATTTTTTTTAAACTTACAGATATAATAATATATTGCTAATATAGTTACAGTTGTTATAGCTAAGAATATATAATATATTTACGATACTGTACATAATAAGTTACCTAATAAATGCCCCTTACATTGGCTGTATGTATGCAGCTTATATTTCGACCGTATCTATTTGGCATCTCGTTGCATCGATAACAGTACTGCTCGAGGCGCCAAGAAGTGATCGTCGGCCGTTAAAAGACATGATCTCACTTCTATACAAGAGATTCGTTCATTCACTATTACAAGATTGTATGCTACACTTTTTACTATAATGAAGTAAAATATTCACCACATTTTTTAAAGTATTTAAAAATGTATATGTATGATTTTTGAACACTTTTTAAGAGAGGGCAGCACAGGTAATGGATTTATAAATGACTAAAGATTAAGTTCGTAATTGTACAAGTTGATAAGATATTGCCACAATGTTAAGTCAAATAATGTTCATGTCTACTTTGAGGCACATTTATTTTTTAACATATCGATGGGTTAAAGTGCAAATTTTTGATATTTGTTTTGCAATTATTTTGATATAAAAAAACACATTTGAAACAATTTATTTGGAAAGCGGCTTACGAATGACATTTTTAATAGATTTGAATACAACATACCAGAATTAGATAATTTGAAATGTAGATCTCAGATACGAATGAATTTGTCAAATTTTCTTGGGACCTTTTTCTATATATTTAAATAACTTCAAATCGTCAAATTAATATAGGACATGCTGCTACAAAATGGTATTATTAAGTCATTTTCTTGGACTTTGCACTTGAAGCTATCAATATTATTTCTACATTAATCGGTTGTCAATCAATCGTTCATTATACATCCACATTTTGTATATGTGTGATATTCCTCAGAATACAATAATTAATAGTAGAAAATGGATTAGATTTCAATTGTTCAGGCCCCAGACTGAGGTCTCACAGATAATAATTTTTACACAAGTAAATGATATATGAATTTTGGAGCCCCAGAAAAACCTTCTGCCGGTCCTGTTAACAATGAACATAGTATTCGTAACTTACAAAATGAAAGAAATGTCTAATACAATCTTGTTATATAGATTCAGCGAACTCTTGTTTATTTTCGCAACTTTCTGTTATTGTAAATGTAATATTACTTACTAAGAATAATAATTGATTGTTTTCAATGTCATACATTTCAATACAATATCAATTTTAATTTACATATATCATTAATTATGGCTTAACTATAATTTTAATTATTCAATTATTTTACGTCATTAAAACCGACTGTTTTTTTTACGGTTAACGTGTATTAGGCCACTAGGAAACATTTATGGGAACGCACCTTCAATTTTGAATTCATTTCTTACAAATCTTAAATTGCCATTAAAAAATAATTCTTATAATAATGTGCAACAGTTGTAATGTCATTCTTTGAGCTTATTTGCTCTTTGTATAGAGCATGCGGCTACCATGTGGCACTTTAAAAATTCTGTACTACATGCTAATTGATTTCTCGCTGATGAATACATCTCGTGGATAGCGCTCAAAAGTTTTTTTATAATATTGAAATCCGCCAGTTGGAAGAAAAGGCAGATGGAGTTGACGGTTTCGAAAGATATTTCCTCGAAAGAGATTTCTAATCTTGAAGTCGAACCATCTCAACTCAATATTCGACGCAAATATTAGTTTTGGAGTCTTTATGTTATAATGTTTGTACATAACAATTTTATTTTATTTTTACACTAAATCTGGTGTGATAATTTCAATAACCCCATGTTTGATAATGCTACATTATCGTTATATATAGTGTAGATTATATGGAAATTTATATGCTTCATGCCCTGTCAAAAATAATATACCAAAGTATTAAAATATAGGATTTTCGATTACAAGTTTAAAAATTAAAATCAAATTGATATTATTTATTACTGCTGAACTGTGACATCTGTTGAATTATTTTAAATTCAGAATAAAAATTAATTAGCGAAGATTCAAGCCGAAATAAAATTTAAATTATTGTTAATACAACTTCGTTAGAAGTTTTCATTTTGAATATTTACTCAATAATATTTGATTTACAGATTTAATACATGGCTAATTTTGAGGAAAAAAATACATCACATATGGTGTATAATAAATTTTAAAAATCAATCACAGATGGTTGCAAACGAACAAAGACATTATCAAAACAAAATCGTACAAAATTCATTATGACTTGGCGCTCGAATACCCATAAACGTGTATGTATTCCTCACTACCATCTTACCGATATCAATATACTCTATAATCACAATCTAGGCTTCATTGATTTCACTGACAGACAATTTTTAGTTCCAGAAAATATACAGACTGGGAAAGGCTTTATAAATTTGTATCATAGAGTAAAAGTTTGTGTTTTGCATCCATACGTAAATATTACCAGCACCCATCGATTGAATATGTTATTTCGGCATTTCTATGAACAATTTCATCATACCAACTTGAATTGGCAAAGTACTACTTCTCTCTGCCATATCTGCTATCTATGTTAAGAATATGGGCACCACATTGACGCCTCCAGAATTCTCTGTCATCTACCAGCCACCTCCCATTCTCCCAAGTTATACTGGCATCCTTTAATTCCAATGAGTACATCATGTGGATAGTACCCAACGGTTTTCTAGGTCGCTGGTATCACACCGGTCAGAAAAAGGGACAAGCAGAATCCAGGCTCTCTGGAGGGATCCGTAGTACATACTCCCGGCAGTTCCAGCGCCGCTGCATGACTTTTAGTATAACAGGGGGCTACAGTATTACTTAAAAGTAAAAATTTACTTTAGTATGTTGTATAGTGTTAATTTCTACATCGACTAAAAGTCACACACATTCATAGTTCTCCACAGGTTTACATGTATGTAGCACGAAATTGTTTTAATGCAAGATATAGTTCAATATTTTTATGAACTGGAAGGTTTTGCCTGAAAGAACCAAAAGAATCTTCAAATAGAAATTGGGTGAAAATAAACCGTCTTTGAAGAAATGTGATGAAGGATGCCAGAAAATTACTCGTAGAATTGACACAGAAGACTGAACGGAATAAATGAAACTATGGCTTTAATATTCTTTAGTTAGTTGGTGTTTGAAAATATAAAGAAAGAACAGTAAATGGAGTGGTTTTGTAGTGTGATATCAAAGAGCTTCTCGTTAAAAATCAACCAATACAGTGACCATTTAAGATAATTATTTAACACATTTTTTAGGTTATAATTATAATATATATATATAATTTTATAATATAATATTTTGATTGCCTGCCAAGCACACATTATACATTAATATATATTTTTTTCATTTATTAAAAAATATTAATTTCCTTTAAATACTACCAATGAAGATCAATTTTTTATGGCAAGTATATATGTACAAACATGACATTAAACACATTTTACCAGAGGAGTGATATTGTCTATTATATGTACACCCGCCAATAAACATATTTACAAATTATACTGGATTTACATACATTTGTGTATGACAAGCATAATTTTAAAATGATTTAAATAAATGCTTTCAAGTCGATAATATGTAAAATTAATTAGAAAATCTTTGAAGTAACATATAAATAAAAATACTAAATCTGCAAATGTAATGTTGCCAGATATTTAAAAAAAAACTGTAATTTGTAAATATAATTGATCGAATGAAATTATAGAAATATTCATATTTAAAAAATGAGATAATTGCATAGTGCCTGGTGATATCCGTCATTTAAACCAAGATATTGTCTCTTTGTCAAGAGGAGACACTGAATGCTATCAGAATATAAGTTTACGTGAAGCATATCCTCCCAAAATGAGTCTTCGCATTGTGTCGATATAAAAGCCTTGAATTTAAGGCAGTCATAGTTAAAAAATAACTGAGGTTATGTCAATTATTGTTTTTCAATTCGAGAGATTGGAACTGACAATTATATTTCAATTACCAATATATGATAAATCCAGATTGACTAATTTCATAAATGTATGATAAACCGATGAAATCTGATAATATTCTTGAGCGGGTATTTGTATAAAACAAGACTAAAATTCTCCTCATTTATATAATATTACAATAATTTCAATATGATTTATTAATTACAATGGTTAATTTCCAATAATACTTATTACTAATTCCACTAAATGTTATTTTTTTTATAATAAAACACATAAATGGGGAAAATGTCTCTTAATTATTTAAAATTTACACAGTTAATATTATTATTAAAATAATGCCTTAAAATATAGAAAAGCGTTTGAAAATCATGTATCGCCATGTTGACTTATTCTTACAGTTGTTTTAACGTTAACATAAACATTTGAGATTTTAGACGTGCAGCATTTAATTGGCGTGCTGTGCCGTTTATGTGTAGCGTAACAATATTATCTTACAATAGAGCATTCTAATCAGCTTAAGAATGAAGTAGTGAATAATTATATGTTATCGTATTTAATGACAAATAAAATAAAACTGAGAAACTCTCATTTTGAGACATGCATTGCCATACCTAGATCAAGATAGTGTGAATTTAACTCTTAGTGTACGGTGATGGATAATAGGTGTCCAGTAACACCAGACAAATATACGGATTGCAAGATCTTCATACTTTATATACTCCGCAAAAAAACTCCTATGATTTCAATGATGTATATATATATCCAATGATTATTTCGTATTAAATCTAGGACTGGTGTATATGTGAAACGCCCTTGTCCATCACTTATATGAATGATGTCATTACGTCTCAGAGGGGAAGAGAAGGAGTATTCAAAGCGGCTAGATACAGTCAGTGAAGGATGTCTGTCTGGGTATGTTGTCTATTTTGTAATTTTTTTTATTTTTCATTTCTTGCAATTATTTTTAAGCATTTGACTTTAAATACACGATAAAATGATTTTTATAGCTAATAACAATATTTGATCTACCGGATTTAGTATAATTTGAATTTAAAGCATACGTTTTGGACTGGACACTCAGGAGCCAGCACCGTAGCTTTTGAGATAGTAACGTGACAGTTAAAAACAATTATCCTGATTCCTTAAATTGTCGATTAATAAGTCTTACTGCTTTCGTAATTGCTAAATTATGTATCGTCGTAATTTTTAAGCGCAAAATTACAGCAAATGTATAAAAGTAGATTGAATAAAAACTTAAATAAAAAATTAAATGTAGAATTGATAAGTAGTAATATTGTCAAACACTTTACTGTTAAATTGAACTTCTCAAAATATAACAATATATGAATCTTTAATTCAATATTTAGATATGCAATTTATGAAAGATAATTGTATTTTAAAAATACAATTAAATTAAATGTTACGAAAAAAATTGACAAAAAATTTCTCATAACATAATTTAATCTTTTGTGTGATATGTTACAAGGAATTTATACAAAATTTTGAGCTAGTTAATTAATTAATATCCTTTATAATGATTACACTGGTTTACATGAATAGCAAAAAGATATCTGCATGAAGCTATAAATGAATACAATTTTATGTTTATATGAGATTTTTTAATATTGTAAATCGAAATATGGATTTTGTTTAGAGATAAAATGACACTTGATAAACATTTTAGATGCTTATTAAATAATTTATTGAATAGAGCGTGTTCTCATGAATTAATTTTTATTGACCGATTATAGTTGATCAACAAAAAACAAAAGTGAGCTATAAAGAAAAAACTAGTGAGAACCTTTGTTTCAATAAAGTTAATCAACAAAAGTTTACTCACTCAAACTTTATCATTCAAGTAATACACTATCTACCATTTGTGGTTGGTTGTTGCCAGGTTGAAACTTGACTTGAAACGTGTGTGTGAACTGTTGAATGTCAAGTTCGCATTCAAGTGGTCACACCTCGTGTGCATATGATGCACAACTGCTTTTGACGACATTTAAAACTGAAACTGTTGATGAATTTCTATTAAAATGTGTGAAAAAAAACTCATTTGTTCGTCAACTACTTGTGAGAACAACGCGCCTTTAGTAGCATATACTTTTAAAGTAAATCTAAGAAATACATTTCGAAATAGATACAGCTGACATTTTCCCCACGTTTATTTCACTTCGACTAATAAATTTTACACATTACGACAATTTAAAAAAATAGTCTTACGATAAACTTTCATATTTTTTTCTTTTACCAGCACAATCGGTAAACGTAACAAAAGGAATGCGTCACACACATTCGCGGAAAAAAAACGGCCGAATTTCTAAAATAGCCATAAATACAATTATCAATAATTATTTATTCTCACTTTCTCGATAAATTTTCAAATTAAAACACTCCCAAACACTCATAACATATACATATTATCGTTATAATATAAACTGATCAAGTCTTTGCATTAAATTTACATTTTTTTACTTGCCGCCAGCAACAGAAGCGTAATTTCATTTTAAACTCATCTTTCACCGGCACCGTAACCTCTCTCTCATTCTCGGAGATATTAAATAAACTTTTTAACTCTCGTAACATTACGAATATATTTGCAAAACACACGGTATATCGTAATACAAGTTTCCCGAATAAAGATCAGTTACAACTACAATACCAAATACGTATCTATTTAATGATATTTAATTAGATAATTGAAACAAATAAATACAAGAAGAATTTTTGCAATCGTAAATTTTTATAATTTGAGACATTTTGTAACTTTGACGTCTTCTTTATTGTATTTTAATTATTATTGATTGATGATAGGATACCATTGAATGGATGCTATTGTGGTATTGTACGTGTAAATGGACGTCATCACACATCACCGTTGTATTTAAATTTCATTCACTTATACTGTTTATAACATGGCAGCTTGTCTTCTCGTAAAATGGTGGTAGAAGAAGAATGATACAATGAGGAGTATCGGAGATGTATTCATACGGAGAGATGATGCAGAAGTTCCAGAAACTGATGCATGGCCAACATTCGCATGTTGTTTCTTTATTTCAACGTCTGTTTCGGGACCTTCTAGAAATATTAATCATAAAACAATTTATAAAATATATTAGATAAATTATTCGAGGATACTTAACAGTTGACCTGCGGGACCCGTGATATTACGTTATTGTGTACTCAAGTGGTTATCTGCCAGACTCGGAACTTTCCGTGCCTCATATTTTAAATATTTTGACAACCAACTGTAGTCAAATACTCTTA
>JAGVSQ010015255.1:0-10235 GCA_022683975.1 Rhyacophila evoluta
GTGTCTACCAAGTAAGTTAGACAGACCCTATTCTGATAATGTATAAAATAGCATCTATCTAAGCTTGCTTTCGCCTAGGTGGAATATATCAATATCCGAGGCAATCTCGTTAACCATCACAATTGCTCTCCGCATTGGCATGAATCTCAACAGTATACAGATGATGGCTCAAGAAATGGATTATATGGATCTCCGAATTTTCAAGGCTTACTTCGATAGTTTTTACTCACGAAAATAAATTATGAGCGATTTCCCAACTCAATTTGCATACAGTCTGCATCTTAATTTTTTTATAAATCCAGCTGTTGTGAGAATCGAACCAGCAATCTCCGGCTCTGAAGCGTGCCCGCTAACCTCTCAGCTACCAGGGAGACATTTATATTTAAATTGGTATTAATACGCAGGACATGGTTTGAGAGATTTTCTGGTTTTAATAGGTTGTTAAAACACATATTCATCTTAAGTGGCACTCTGTACCGCCTTGGAGTAAAAATGCTTTACGCCTCAATTAAGCTGCTTTGTCCATCTATCGATTGTAACTTAAGAGCCTTGTATAAGTTTTTATGCAAGCATTACTCTCTCGTGTTAAATATTTAATTGTTTGTTAAAATACGTGCGTGCAATGTCGACATTCAGATTCCATTATAAACGGAGAATTATTAAATCATTTGCAAAATCTAAACTTACTTATTTAGGAAAGCGGAAACTGCAAAAACAGCATTATCGCGTTTGCCGATCAGCTAATCGCTAATCAGATATATGAAAGTTTATTTAGTTTAATTAAATCTGCATTGAAATACGTCTGTATAATCTTGAAAGATGTATTTATTTTTATCTCGTTTATAATTGTATGTAATCATTGAGTCGTTGTTTTCTAACCAAATGCGATCGGCTTATTATCGATGTACAATGTATCGAAACACAAGTTGTATCAACCTGAGGTGAAGTTAAAAACGTACAGTTCTTGTTATCAAATAATTAACAACAATATAAAAACGCTATGAAATCAAGTCACAGATAACAAATACTCAACTATGCCATCTTTAAAAGTAGGACTTCGCTGTGTCATGATGCCCACTTTAAAAATGGTGGTTTATGAATTTCCGTAACGTAATAACAGTTGGCTATCAGCCATTCTGATGTAAGATCAGTAAGATCAGCCCACTAAATCTGACACCAGAGGAATGATGGAGATTTAATTGGAAATGTTTATAGTTAAATTCAGACGTATAACATCAAATCGCTCTTTTAAAAATCATACACATTACTTAAAAATAAACTGTATTAATTAATTTAATAAATTAAAAAATATTTTGCCGTATAACATACAAAATATGTTTGGTACATTTTGGTGCCATTTTTAAGTATAGACTTTTTTTGAAAACGCATAGCCTAATTATCAAAGGTCGAAAACTCAACCTCTTAAAAAAGTTGATATTTTGATTTATATATGCCTGATATATTTAGAAATTATTTAAAAAAAAACTCGTCCAATGTAAAGGCGTTCAAAGTTTATTGGGGTGGAATTAATATTTAGAAATGCAAAATGCGATATCTGTAGTCGTAAATATCTAGAATATGTATGCGATGAAGTAGTTCCTTGATTTGTCTGCAATACGTAAACTAGGTAAAATACATTTACGTTCCTGTAAAGCTGCATGCGGCGTTACTCGATACGTGTTCACGCTGTGGTTGAAGAACTCAATCTTTCTAGTAAGCAAAGTACACTCTTGCAAACTCCCGTAATAATTGAACCACTACTGTAATACGTCTTGAGAAAAATGAACCTTGTTTGCTGTCAGTTCCCTTCCACAGCGCTAGTTTTCCTGCAAAGAAAAACCGACTTATTTTTACAATCCGCCTGTAACAGGGTAGAAAATATTTCTCGTAGCGAGTTACAATGCTGTTCTGCCATCACAGATTCTATCCCATCATTTTTAATAATGCTATTTTTTCTTATAAAGTTCTGGCACTATGTACTACTAAATTAAGAACTTGTTTATATCTTCCGGTGATGAAGGCTGCACTTGGATTTAAAATTAAGTTTTTAAATATTAAAATGTACTGTGCTTAAGCTCAAGGACTGGATTCACAATGGAAGAATTGGCTGACAGTAAAATAATATTTCAGAATAAGTCTGCACACTGTTCACTAAAACCTATACGCTCCATTTATTTACCGAACATCTTTACATTAATGAAATCCATATCGCCCATGACAAAGCAATACCTTGTATACCAAATGATACAAATTTTACAGAAAGCAAAAAAAACTCATTGTTACATCATTTTTTTATGATACTATTAAAATAATTAACATTGTTCAATGTTGACATTAAAAAAGATACTGTATTTGATTCAATTATTAGTGGCGTAGCTACCGAGGACAGTTGGAGCAGTTTGCTCCAGGCGTACGAATCATGGGGGTCGTGAGTGAAATTTTAGTTAGCGTGAGAGGAACCATCATTTCTGATAGGATTTAAAAAGTGAAGGTGGAGCGAAATCTAAAAAAACGAAAAACTATAGGGAGGTGCAATGATTTTACTTGCTCCAGAACGCTAAATATGTAGCTACGCCGTTGACAAATGTTTATAAAGAGTTATTTTTATTTCTTCTTTTTTGGTGTGGTGTTATGTGGTTTGATGTGTTGTACGAGGCATTGTTTTATCATGAGCGATATGCTCCAATTTTGGAATATATTCTGTGTATATTTATAAATATGACAATGGAGTTGGCGATCATAAGAAATTCGTATAAAATTACGATAATATAATATATAATCTCAGCAAGTATTTTGCGCGCGATTTTTTTAGTTCAGCTTCCTAATCTCACTTCAAAGAAATGGGAAATAAAGGAGACAGACATTATGCCTAGCCCCAGTCATATGCCCTCGTTTTAAATACACGTTACGAAAATAACGACCTTAATTTACCTCACCTTGACAAATGTCGCATGCTTACTACCCAAAAGCTGCGTAGGTGATTGTACTAAATTATAAGTTGTATTAAAACTGGCATTACTATTTTTAACATCTTATCAAAACAATCTTTTCCAATTACTGTATATTATCCATTATATACAATATAATATTTTCAATCCAATTTCTTAATCCAAAGTAGATTAATATAAAAATATGGCTGGTTATATTAGTTCTAATCTGTCTTCTAGCTCACTATTTACAATATCGCCGCCAATATTGCAAGAATACGTAACTGGATTTGTTGGTTTAAGTCATTTTGTTAAGTATAGTTTTATTTTTTATAAACTCATATCATTAGAATATCTTTGAATTAACACGTATGTTTATAAAACGTGTACAAATCATGTGCTAATGCAAAAATGTGTCAATGATACAAGAAATTGCAAAATATAAAACTATACTTTACAGAGTGACTTAAACAAATAAATCGAGTTACGTATTACTGCAGTATTGGCAACGATATATGACGCTAACTAAGGCATTAACGAAACCAAGATTTAATAGTTTACAACGGGAATATAATATCGATATGCATCGTTAACTAATTTCACAAAAAGCACATATTTAATGAATCAACAATTTATCATATAATCATAAAAACGTTTTTTACGTTTGACTGATGTATGATATTACTTTTTACGTCAATTCCTACTTATTCATTTATTTTTTGTCCTTTGTATTATTAAATTCTTTCCTTAATAAAAGAGTACAGAAGGCATTTTGTTTATTTCGTTAATAAAATGATAATAGTTGTATCTTGTAATGAACAGGCAATCAAATTGATAAATGTGGCAGGTACAAATTAAACAGGTAAATAGCCTTCGGAAGTTTCCTAATTATAAGGGAAAGGCGGCTTACTCTCAAATTACAGATCGTTTATTCTGATCTGGGAAAACTTTTTGCGAAGCCTTGAATCTAAATTCAAATTTCTCTAAGCCCACGGCTTTTCGTATGCGAAAGTATTTTTTTCTATTCAAACGGGGCGAGATGAAATAGATCGACACATATTTTTTTTAACACAACATCCTTTGCAAACACTTTGTGTTGTATTTTATATCCCATAATACAAAATCCAATCTATCTAGATGGAATTACATATGATTTCGAATTGATAGAAGTGTTACGTATTGTATTATCGACTGAGGGAAATTGAAATTGATTTTAAATAAAAAATATTTTTAAAATGTACATTGTTCAACCAACCGTGATCGTCGACCTCTCAGCTTCTTGCGCTCCTCAAGATTCTATTTTTCAACGCTCGGTGTCCAAAATTACATTAGTTCAGGTATCAGTGGTAGTCCTATTACACTACACAATATTGAGTGTTCTTACTGCAGAGTGGGCGTGGTCTCTTTTATGTGATTTAAGTACTTAAGGCTTATTACACCGCACTTAGTAAGGGTAAGGGTGCCTTGAAATTGTGTACTGTAATAGGCCTTTTTGTCTGATCAGTAAGCATCGACTATGTGTGTACTGATGTCATAGATTTGGTATGCAATGTCTTAGGCACAATAAAAAAACGGGGACACAAATATGCTCTATTTTTTAAAACCATATCCACTTCGAAAGTGGGACATGTAGATCTACGCACTGTGAAGAGATCAATTGATTGACATCCAAATCACAGGGCATCTAGTTCCGAATGATTGTTTTTTTAAAATATCATTTAGTTGCGGGACTTGAAATCACGACCCCTGACACTGAAGCGCGCGTGCTTATCAATTCTACCGAATTGAGGCACTTAATTTTTACAATATTTAATAATGGCTATTTCGAAATTCCAATTGAGGCAAATATATCTTTCGTTTATTGTGATGGCAGTTCCAACATATTTAATATTATGTGGATGTAGTTAAGCAGAAAAATAAGAGAAAAACGCGATCGATTTTAAAGAAAGAAATTAACATTTAGTATGAATTGTATATAATTAAGACTTTAATATGAAATTTAAAGACTCACATGGGATATACATTTTTTGCTGATCATTAGAATATAGAAAAACGTACTACTTTAAAAGTTATTGAATGCTTGTAGGTGCCAATTTTAATTTTGGTCGTTTTGTGCATGGATTTGTATTAATATTATATTAGTCTTTGCTTATTAAACCTTGAAATTGGTTATATTTAGTGTATTTTTTTTTAAATAAATAAAACAATATATCTGTACAATACAACAATAAATACGGACATTTATTGAAAAAGATGTGTAAGTGGCCTTTAAGTGGCTATAATTTAGAATAGGTATGGTCAAAAAATTGTTTTAATTGTGTAATCTTTCTTCTATTTAAACTTCAAAGTCGAAAACATTCAAACCATATGGACGTTTTGTAGATATTTTTTTTTTGTAAATTGTAGGCTAGAAAAAAACTGCGATTACTTCTTCCGGGTGTATGTTTCTGATTGGGTTTCTTATTCATATTAAGGTATTTATGTTTTCAAAGTATTTATGGGATACATCAAAAAAAATCAATTCGTGGCTTGGAGGTATTTTGGTTAAATATATATACATCGAGTTATTGAAATATAGATTGATATAGAGTTCACCATAAATTGGTGAATAATGTCACCTAATGGGGCTATTCGCTGATTTTATTAGCGCAGTTAACAATGTGTCGCGTGTTTAAATGTGGATTTTTAATCGAATTATGACCTCGTTTTAATGCCTTACTCCAAAAAGCGTTATTTCAGAGTATAAATTGACATCGGAATAATATAAAGTCGATTTATTTATATCAAAAAAAAAGTAAATATGTATTAAATTATTTGAATTTTTTATTTTTAAAAAATAGCCTATACCTAATTACAAAAATACCGGTATATTTACTGGTATATAAAGGGTACATTATTCATCATTTCCGCTTCAAAACCTGTACTTTGTGGAAGTATCTAACGAGACTTTTACAAAGATCGCTTGTTAGTATTTGTCTCAACTCGCGTAAGTTCTTGCACTGAATACAAAAATGTAGTAACCTTACATATTTTTTCTTTTTAAATTGAATACATAATAAGAATAGAAATACTCAAATATAATAATTGTGTATAATGGATATATTATGTATAGATTGTCATAAGTTGACAACACGTATTATACATTTGTTAAATTGTTCAGGAAGGCCATAAAACCTTGTAAAAAATAAGTTTGCGAAATTAACGGAAATGAAATACTTTTTTTTAAATGAAAATCAACATTATTTTCGTCTAAAGTGTATTCCATTTTCTTTAACTCTTTCATAGGTGAGTTAATTTTTTATGCACGCGCGTTTTAAACCCTAAAATCTTTCACTGCTATCAATTCAACTAATACCATAAAATCAATCGAGTTGGATATGCCAATTTGTACGCAATATTCTTCTATTTCTAAACAAGGAACAAAATAAACTGAAAAGTTATTCCAGATTGGCAAGAATTTGTAACATTATCACATGTGGCCGCTCACATTTAGGAACTAAAGAAGCACTTAAAAACAAATTTGAAGCCATATGACTGACTTATAAGATATTTTATGTGTGTCTGTGATTAGTAATATATTATAATCTATGGTTTCTTTTCAAAACAATCATAGAAGGAGCATAAGGGATTTGTTCAATGCTGAAATCATCTTTTTTTTCGTATGTTTACAATTTTTTGTCTAGTTTAAAAATATATGATATAATTGTTATGACTTCTAAATATCATTGATATATCTATCTAGTATTTGTATTAAAATAAATAATGACGTTTTATTAAAAATAAAAGAATGGCTCACAAAATAAGGCGATAAGGCGCATGGACGTACATGTACGTCCATACTCCTGAAAGGGTTAATATCCCAATACGTTGGTCCTCTAGTATGATATGTGTTGTCAACTTATGGCCATCGATATAATGTTCTACAATAATATTTCAATGGACGCGACCAATTATTGTTTCGACGGGTATTCTAAAGCAGTGCTTCCCAATTACTTTCATGTCACTTCATTTTTTTTAGTTAAAGATTTATTTGTTTGTATTTTGTACTGAATATTTTTGCGGCCCCTAATTTAAGAAGCACTGTTCTAGAGTATTCTCTAACCCAAAACGTAATATTATGGTGGAGAGGTTATGTCATTTAATTTGATAAATAATTTATTATGAGTGGTATAATATGCTATACGATTCCATCGATGTAATATAATTGATCATGAATGTATTCATTTAGATTTTGGTCTCATTAAATACATGGCTTATATTAGAGTAACGCTAACAGTTTCTTTTATTCCTATAAAATATAAATAACACTTAGTACATGTATGTACTTCAGAAAAACAAAACTCGTTTGGTTCACTTTATTTAGATCATGAAGATTTTACTCAGAAGTTAGTTGTAAGGGTATTTATACGTGGACTGTAAGGCGTTTTGCAATGAAGATGTACGCTATTTCTTTTGCAATTTATTTTAACGAAAATGTACTGCCACTTGTTTACTTCAATATGTCAACGGAAAGATTATTTGACTTCCTCTCGCCGTTTTTATTTGTCGCCGCACACTATATTATCGTTATACTCACTGGTCCTTATTTATAAAAAAAAACTTAAACACAATTGTCTAATTATTACGCACTTAACCTTTTTTTATTCTTCCGCGTACTTTGCTATTGTGGATGATAGCTATCACTTTGTAAAGGACTGTCTTTTTTCACACATTTACCATCTATAATATAATATAAAGATAAACTCATCAAAAAATACGTCTTTTTCATCGATAATTTAGCTGTAATAAGTATGATCTATACGCAATTCCTCTTCACACCACATCAAATTACTCAGATAATACAAGTGGACCATTAATAGATTGTTTTTATACAATAATTTTTGTTTTGTCAGGAGCAACATGTTTATTTAGCGGTAATCATGGGATTTAGGGTATTTTTCGAATTGACAAAATTGATTTAGACACAAAGTCATTATAATATGATGTTGTTAACAATCGTAAAATCTATATAATTATAAATACGCAGTATATGCCAGGGAGACGGTCGGGTTAGATTTGGTTTGAATGTAAAAAATATTAATTAATGTTTTTCTTTGATTACGGTATGTTTCGTTGTTAATACTATAATATTTAACCTCAAAATTTAACGTTGCTTACTTAATTCCGTAAATTTAAATAAGATGCTAAATGCCTATTTTAACCATAATACCTATGTGAAACACTTTACTTAAAAACATAATAAAAAAGTCTTCTCGATTTACGTGATTATCAACATACTCAAAAACCTTTAGAACGAATATTATGCACGTTGTTCGAGGACTAGGTGTATTTTGTTTATGTCAAAAATTGACCCAACACAAAAGTAACAGTCTTTCAAAATCTTTTGTTGTCGTTCGAAGAAATCAAATCTTTTCGTCTGATTCTCTGGCAAGTGGTTCTATTGTTCAAAATGTCAGCTGTCAAACTACTATTTATAAGGTCGGCAATCTATATCACCAATAACACTTTATCTTATGTATTTATTTATCGATTTGCCTCAGAGAGATATATGTCCTGTCACTTTGAGTCGGATATTATTTATCGCATCAAAGGAAATATACCAAATAGATGAATATTTCGGGAAACGATTTCCGGCAGGCTTAAAGAAATGCTAAAGCTTCATCAATAATATAGTTAATATTTAAAAAGTATTGATATCTAATTTTTTTTTTTGTATTTTCGTCAAAATATTATAAAAATCTAGTATTCAGTGAAGGAAAGGCTAGATGAAATTGCTTTTCGGAAAAATTGGCTTTATAATCATAACGTGTTTTTATTATCAAATGTATTATATGATATTAAACATATGAGTCTATTTTTCTGTTGTCTACAACAAATTGATTTACGTGACATGGTATCTGTAAAAGTACGGCTTTTATTTGGTAAGAATTTTATTCGTTGAGCTCTTTTTGATATTGTTTGAATGTTTATTTAATAACGAATTGGTAGAATCAATAACTATCTTGGTTATTTAAAGCATTGTCAAGAAATTGAATTTGATCTAGCCTTCACTATAAATTTAAAAAAAAATGAGATCAACGAACTATCAAATAGCAAATTTTGTAATATCACATAAAAACAACAGTTTTGATAGTACACAGCTATAATTTAAAAAATAGTATATGTATTTATGTTTTCCCAATCCGACTGGCTTATTCTTCAAGCCGATCGGTTTTCAGCGTCCTAGAAGGCCGCTAAATACCTTATATATACACCTGCGAGATGGTAGGTATGATCTGGGAGGGCGTAAAGGTAATAGTGGGTGACAGGAATTCTTGAAGGCGCCACGTGGTCTCCATATGCTCCATTTAGAAGCGGATATGAAAGAAGACGAGAAATATGTATATTTACGCAAAAATTCCAAAATTAGTTATTAATACATTTGTATTGTACAATAAATTTTATAGATATATATCGTCGTATTACTGGCAAACGACGTGAAAGTAAAAAATTGAGTTTTGAGATAATCGACAATTTTTAGTCTCTCTTAAATACATTTTACGACAAATTCTTAAGGTATAATGTATTATTTGATAGAAATTGTCGTAAAATGTATTTAACAAAGAGACTCAAACATTAAAACTCGACTATCTCAAAACTCACTTTTTTACTTTAACGTCTTTTGCCAGTAATACGACCATATAATATATAGTCTATCATTGAAACAGAATTAATTAGAGTTCAATTATTGTTACCTGTTTGACAGTTAATTTGTGTGTATTGTGTTTTAAAAATAATTGATAAATTTTAAAATTTAAAATTAAAAAAAAAAAAAATCTTCAATAAGTGAAGCTAGAAGTGAAGTTATGTATGAATAACTCTGACATAATTTGACTAAAATGGCAGCTTATAAAATAATCTTGAAGAATGAGTTTTATGATCACGGTTAATGCCTCTGTGAAATATAAATAGCCTTAATAACGGCTTCATGCTTTGCAAGAATTATTCTGCGATTTTTCCCGTACTGTAAATACTGTGCTTATAGTATGTCGTCTACTTGAATCCCACTAGAAAGCTGCACGGGAGAGTCTGACGTTTTAATCTTTAAAGTAGCGCTCTTGTAACTCGTAACTTAGACCAGGAATTCCCAACCTTTTTACACTCGCAGACCGGTAAACGTAGGATTTTTTTTAAATTAATATTTTCCTCATAAGTTTTAAGCAAAATTGTTGCATCACAACAGGTGAACATTAAATAATCTATATAAAATATACATATATTCTAAATTATTTAAAATCAATTTCCATCGAGCACCATCAGTCAAAAATA
>JAGVSQ010015256.1:0-10234 GCA_022683975.1 Rhyacophila evoluta
CTGTGTAGATCCATATGCTCCAGTTTGGGAGCGAACATGGTTAAAAAAAAAAAAAGTGTGTTAATAAAATGTATTTTATACCACATCCATTCCAAATGCGTAGCATGATTTTGAGACTTATGGCGAAAGATTATTATATTTACGAGTATTTGCTGCTAGCCAATCGGTCAATTCAATAGTAAACCAGTTTTGTATCGTTAAATTAAATAAAACACCAATAAATCATGTCAATATTATATTAAATAAATTACGAATTACATAAGTATGCCAAACAACATAATTTATGACTAAAAGAGATTTATACGAATAATAAGATAAAAAACATTAACCGTTTGCCTGCTAGAATGTTGATCTCAGTCATAGCGAGAAATGCTAACTTGTTTTTATTATTTTAAATAAAAAACACTCTATTATTTACAGCAAGCTATCTTTCTTATCTATTATTTTATCCGTTTCAAAAATATGTTAATTCGAAAAACAATAGTTTTTCCAGCAAATCTGTCTGTTATGACGAAAAGCAATATATCATTTATTACCAACGTGAAATTAATATAATATACCTATAAATGTATAAAAAAATATATTGCGTTTTTTTGAATTTGTATTTTTTTATTTAAATTATATAAATTTCGAGACGCGCGCATGAGAAATAAAACGCCCAGAGCACGACACACATGAATGGCTACATTATATAGAGACAGTAGCATGCGGTCACTTTTAATTATCTGCTCTGCCCCAGTTCGGTCCTGGAGTGCAATAAACAGGAACTGGGTTAAGTAATGACGGGTATACCTCTCTATACTCAATCCATATGAGCTTTAAGTTCAAAGAAGATTCCAAAAGCTTTTCTCTGCGTGTAAGCTTGATTGAATATGTAGCTAATTATCTATGGAGAGGTATTCGAACACATCGCCCGTATACTAGGCTATCGGTGAACAGATTAAATCTTACATTAGCATCTTACGGGTTATGAACCCTTCTAAGATTCCATTAGTTGATATTTTAAGGAAATAAATGGTAGCATTAAGCAGCGGACAGGAATGATTAATAAATAAATGTGAAGGAATTATACAGTTAATTGAGAATGGATGATTAAGATAATGGGAAAAATAACTTCACTTTGTTGAAAAGCTTGAAGCATACTATCTATTCGGTGGACTGTCAGGATGCAAATATAAACTGGAAGAACGCAAGAGTACTGACGGGCTACAGGGATATATATTCAACTTAAAAATTGGATATGAAAATGAAGAAGAACCTGAAAGCGGATTTGACTAGTTGGAATTAAAAATCATTTGAATAAGCTTAACGTTTATGTGATATAAAGGCTATTTACACTTATTTAATCTGGTAGTTGTTATATGAATGTTCAGATCTTTAAGCTTAGATACTAGAATAAAATAAGTTACATTTCTAAAAGAGTAAAGCTCTTGGATGAATTTGATACAAGCTTACTATATATATCTACGTTTATATCAAATTACAGTGGATATTATTCGTGATATTCAAGTGAATAAACAGTTTTAATAACATGTTACGTTTTATTGTGTTTGTTTTCGTTGCCGTATTAACGAAATTAGTACTGCCATAAAGTTCAATAATAACAAAACTCTAATATTGTAATGTCATCTTCAATAACCGTCTAGACTAAGTGACTATTAAAAACAAAAGTCGTATGGGCCATAACATCTTTTGCGAAAAGAAGTTGAGTGTATTAATAATATTTTTTTCTGATGAAATTTATTTTTGTTATAATTGTTAATATTTTGTTTAAATATTTGTTTATTTTTATAGACAACACTATATGATTCAATTGTTCAATATTTATTTGTGAAGTCTCGTTTGATTATTATAATTTATTAGCATATATACATCTAAAGCGCAAAGATATGGCTTAACAGATTATTTTTTATTGTAATCCAATCGCTAATCTATGAAAGTTTCATCTTATATTTGAATCCACAAATAATATGTCGAATACAATATTGCAGCTATGAGTATTTAATTTGACAGCTCCCATAGCAAGCAATACATAGATGCCGGCATTTCTCCACTCAATCATCGATATAACATTCTTCGAATTAAATACATATATAATTCAGATGTTCATTGCGGTTTTAATATTATGCATTAAAAGACGGTTTATTTTTCTTACGCATATCTTATGTGAATTGCAATAAAGACGCCAACAGCTTATTTCAACAAACATGGGATTTGTCATGTGTTAACACCTCTCACCCGGAGATGGATAGTGAGTGACCAGTAGTTGGATTTTATTTTATTTCTTTATTTCTCCAAACATACTGATTGTAAAGTTTTCATACTGTACGTATTCCTCATAAAAAGCCCGCATAATTTTAATGATGTCATTGCGAAATAAGAACATTAACCGATATTGAAAGAAGCGATTATTTTGTATCAAATCCAGTGACGACATACGCGTGTTAATTGGATCATGTTGGTGTACGTGTTTTGGGCAGCGTTGATTACCTATATGAATGGTGCCATTACGTCTCAGAGGAGAAGAGAAAGAGCATTTATTGCGGCTGAAGACAATAGCTTAGTTCGGGGCCTTTCAGGTTGGAAGCCTCTGGCTTAGTATATCAAAGATATTTAGCCAAGAGTGTCATTACACTATATCAGCCATTATATTTTAACTTATTGCACTTAATTTATATTATTTTACTTTTATAGATAATTAAAATAATTAATCAAGCAGATGTTGTATACTTTTAATTTAAAACATATATTTTTACCAAGACACTGTAGCTTTTGATACAGTAAGGCGAGATTTAAGCATCCAGTAAATTTTTATCTTCTGTAGCATAACTTTAGTCCTTAAAGTGTCTTCACATTTGTTTATTACGAATCTCTCGATTACAGCAAAATAACATCTCAATATAATCGATTTTGGCTACCATATAATCGGCTTAAAACGGTATTTTAAAATAAATTACATGTTATTCGTACTCGGTCATAATGTTAACAAATACTTAAACGGGTTTTTATGCATATTTTATTATTGCAAGTAAGGGCATGGGTATTGAAAAAAAACGAATTACATATTCATTTCTGGTCGAGTTATCATTTAATTGCTTGATATAATATAATGTATATCATTTAATTATATGCCTGCATGGTATGGATTTAATAATCGTGTGGTCAATGTATGAACAAACTAGTCGATGGACGCACTAGCAGCTAGACGTAGTGTTTTTTGGTTGTGTTCAAAATACAGAAATTTAACAGTCGAAACAAAATATGTGTTATAAAGTTTTTATTAATTAAGTGCTTGGAGTTTTTGATTCATCCTAAAAATCAGTATTTATTAATATGAACGTAATATTAGTTTAAATGTACTATTTAAAATATTTAATTTTACTCAGGTGTTTTAGTATATATATTATGTACAAAGTTATGCGGAAATATTGTTTTCTAAGTTCGTAATATTTTATACTAAAGAGACTTTTTGATATTACTTGTATTTACAAAATTATTTTTAAGATAATTGTCGTAAGCATATGTGTATTTCAACAAAATAGAGACGACATTTAAATAATAATGGACGACGCTTGATTGTTTGACCTTGTCAGATATTCGTTTGTTTTTTAAGAGACAAAATTGAGAGAGATTGTTAGATATGGCAAATTAAGTTGATTTTTTAATTAGTTGATATGAAATCTAGCATTTTTTTTTCTTATATTTTTAATTTAAATACTTTTTAAAGTAATTGAAAGTAGTACGTTTTTCAATAATCTAATAATTAGGAAAGATATAGCATATATCATATAAGTATTTAAATTTCATATCACATTATCAATAATTCATACTAAATGTTAATTTCTTTCTAAATTATTTAAGACTGGTAAACTTCCATATGTGAGATCACTGTTACCAACCTGGGTTTCGCCTTTCGGCATATTCAGGCTGCATTATATGTGGGCAGTGAGTGAACATATAACATACTTAGTATGAAACCCGGGTCGCTAACAGTGATCTCACATATGGAAATTTACCAGTTTTAAATAATTTAGAATTTAAAATCGATTTCCATCAAGCAACATCAGTCAAAAATATTAATTAATACTAATTATATATACCTTGAAATAATATGAAAATTATCTTTAATATTAATATAATTGTTTTTATTGCGTTGTCTTTATGTATCTTAAAAAAATCAAAATGGACGAAGACCGCTTATTTAACCTTGCTTATAAGAAAGTAATATTTTTAAGCTTATAGAATTTAATGAACATGACTCGCTTAAACAAAATGAATTTATGTGCTTTTTCTAGTTTTTTATTTATAGCTACCTGTACCCAGACACGCGTTACTGTGGCTCAGTCTGGTTAATAATAGTGGTCCTGTTTTTCAAAAAAGCTTTGTTTTACCTGTTACATGTGTAAAATCTATATAATAGTAGGTATATGAAAACACGCGCGTATTCAAATGTAACGTTGTGTCAAAATTTAAAAGCAATCAATGAAGAACTTTTGGAGATTTCAGATTTAGAACAAACGAATATTTACATTTTTATTTATATATATAGAAGATAATATTATTTATAATTGTAATCGGGAAGAAAAGCTCTTACATAATTTAGAGTAAATTTATAATCAAATGTGACTCGCTTAACCATGAGGCGATGAGTTTTTAAAAGTGACTTTAATAGGTAAATCTATAAAAACAAAGTAATGTCACATTCTATGTAAAAGCAAACAATTTTTTTATATAATTTAAGTATAGCATCATTTTATTCGTGTTTTATCGAAAACGTTTTATTAAGGAAGTGTATTTCTGAGATGCTTAGGCTTCCTATGTTTTTTTTTAATCTTATATACGTCTGAAAAAGTTGTATGACAAAACTTAGTTATAAGCCTTTAGTAACTTGAAGACTTAGAAAAGGAGGTAATCGAAAGTTCTCTTAATAGAATTGAAGTGAACTAAATGAACCTGTAATCAATTACGTGCTTGTAAAAGTTTTTCGAGTGTAAATGTTTTGGTTTTGTAAATTGAGAATTCTGTTAGGAAAAAAATATCATTTTCCTCTTTATCAAATTAAGAATAATTATATGAATAGACTATGTGTATAAATATAGTGACAACTTTTAAAGTACATTTTTAAATTAACATTGTATATTTATTTAGTAAAAACTTTAAGCTTAATCATTCTAAAGCTTTCAAAAGTTGTAAAAACTTAATTTGATTATTTTTGTAAAAAAAAAAAGAATGGAAACTTCTAGAGAGAGGACTTTGGCGTCTTTCACCGGCTACATAACATTTAGGTAACATTTTCAATGTTTAATTACATTAAAGTTTTTTATTTTAATAGTTTCATCTATTCTACGTTCATTAAAGCGTCCAAAATCCCAGCCATCTTAATTACTTTTTTTATAACACTTGTAACTTTGAAAGGTTCTTCAAAAGAAACTGAAATACGTTTTTCTCATTGAATACTTCTTATTCTTACGATTATACATTGCAGTATTTATTTATCACCGTAAAAACACAACGTAACAACGTGAAATTAACCATATATAACAAATAATCGGCCACGTATACTATTTTTATTTTATTTATTTAATTGGGGGGCTTTGCACTATTATAATATACTCGTACAAGTGAGAAAAAAGATAAAGCTTAAGAGTGAATAATTGATGAAGAGTGAGACAGAAATTCATACACGTTTTGCAAGGTCACGAATGATATTATGTGAATAAAAAATGAAAATTATAAAATCGATACTAAATATTGTGCTGTCAAAACATATCATTTTATATTATTATATTGTATGTGTATTTTATATTATGATTTAAAATGTTCGACTTATTATTTCAAATTCTTTGTGTTTAAAAATAAATTGTGGGTACAAACGGTAATAGGGTGAAGTGAACTTAACTGTGTTGCCAATGTGAAATCAAAAGTGATTTTATAAAAGAAAAGTGATTTGCTATCAAAAGGAAAGTGTACGTGGCAGTCGTCATAGGAAACGACAAGAGGAAAACAGAGAAAAATGCAATTTATTTTTCTACTTATATTTTATTGAATTTTCTGGGTCACCAGTCACAGTACACAATAACTGGATTGGATATGATAACATCCTGAACCCAGAGGCTGTATTACAAGGTAGTATTTTTTACATGATACTATAATACAATAGTTTGTTGGTAATAAATGACCATTTTCCATACTTCATCGAATATGAAATAATATTTATTTTTGTTGTTTTTTAATACCATATCTTCTGTGAAAGTTAAGCATATGGATCTAAACAGTGTAAAGATGCCCACTCCAGAAATAGAGCATCTAGATCTTTGCATTGATAAAATTTATATTAACAGATTTTTTGACTAGAATTGATTGTCAGGCACCGAGTTCTGCATCTTTGATTTTTAAAAATCCAGCATATATACATACTCTATAATATCGGAGGGATAATGTATAATATTGTTTAAGTACATCTTGACTGTTAGAATTAAGCCAAATTTTTACTTAAAAAATGATTTATTTATGTTTCTAAGAATAAATAAGCTTATAGATAATCTTACTCTAGTTAAATGCATGTTGATTAAGTGAGTTAAATATTCATATTTACCCGGTTAAAGAGGACTATGTATTATATTTTATAGTAAAATATATGCACGTAAAATACCTTTCAAAACGTTTGTAAATTTAATATTTAAAAAAAACGTAAATAAATAAAAATGCATATGCTATTTCAAACAATGAAAATGATTGTCGAGAGGAAATATTTTCACTTGCCATAGAGTAATGAAAATGTTTTATTCATAGTATTTCTATGTGATTTTTTGCATTTCTCAAATCACATACCCAACCGGTTCGACACACGACCGAATCTGCAGAATTATAAAAATTCTTTTTAATGGGAAGTATTTGAATATTTTTAGATGATGTGATCAGCATTTTGCGATTCTCTACGTAAGTAAGCTGGATTCTGCCAACAAACCACAGCAGTTTCTCGTGATATCAGTGTAAAAATATTTTTTCCGGATTTTTAGCACGAACAGATAATATTAATCACATAGAAATAATTGTTAAGTCAATAAACTGGAACAAGAATTTACTTTCCATCACTTTCTCGATTAAAGTAATCATTTTTAATATGCATTGTCACAAAAACTGTGTTTTATTTGTACATCCATTTAATATTTATACTATCCACAGTAGTGATAATATTATTGCCGGCTATACACTGATTTTATTCACGTGCATGTTCGTGAATGCACTCACTTCGAAATGCATTATAAGGAAATTTATAACAGAACCGTATTCGACGTACGTTATATAAAAAAATGTTTTTTATTAATTTTTTTAACTTTTATAATGACACTCGTCTATCATGTCTAAACAAATAAGTGCAATCTTCTTCTTATTTTTCCTTTTAGACACCACATGCCGCGTTCAAAATCCTTGTCGCCCGCTTGTATTTATATATCATAAAATATTATAATAGTTAAATAAATATTTTTTTAGTCTTTTTCCAAACCCGTTTCCACATTCCGCGTGCAAGAATAACTATTGCCCGTAACCAGTTCTCCGTCTTCCCAGATTATACCTGTCCCGTAGTTCCGTTGAATATATGTTATAGTTAGTATATAGCAGGCTTCTATGGTTCCAAAAACGATCGGCTTGAATAATACGAAGGTTAGTTTAAGACTCTTTTGAGGCATCTGCAATATGTGGCCAAGCGTTGCAGCTTTACTTTTTCAGTAATGATTTCCTACAGTGCAATGGATAAACAACATATTTTTATAACAAGATTGTTTTTTTTTGTGAAGATATAATTTAAACAAATTAGAATTGTTTTAATACATGGACCGTTTTTTGATTTATTCATTTCTTTCATTCTTTATTCAAATTTATTTTATTCATCCTTTTATTAGAAATTTATTTTATTAGTAAGCTGTATACACCATTTAAAGCTTATTGTTAATCGGCGATAAAATTAAAAGTTGAAAGAAAAGCATTTAACCTACCAATGTAAGGTAAAATTACGTGTAAAATATTCATTTTGCTACTGTTCATTATCTAGAAGAGATTCTTGAGACAGAAAAACACAATTCAACTGTGGAAAGGAAAAAGGACGTAATCCTCATTTTTTCGAAATAGATTCTATTCAATAATCTGAATCTATACAACTTAATACACGTTCCATCAAAATAATATAAGCTAAAAATGTCTAATTAAGGTCTAAATTTGAATTTTAAGTTTGAAAAAAGGATGGCCTGTGAAATTTTTGGTCAGGAAAAAAGGCTTCTACCTAATCAATTTTATTGGTTGCTCTTAAACAACTTGTTAAATTAATATCATATTGCGTAAATAAAATACCAATTTTAGTCTTGAGGCATTTCTAGGTTGTTTCCATGTAAAATTTTGACTTTGGCTCAATGTTGTTTACGTCATGTTTCTTTTCTGCAGTCAATATACACGTGCTCATAAGCCCAAAAAGTCTATCGCTAAAACCACAAAATAACAAATAAATTGCAATAATAATTAAATTATTATTATTTAACCGTTGTATTATAAATTAACCTCATACAAAATTAATTATTCGCGTAAGTAACTTATTTGAAGTTACAATACGGCTCTGTATTTAATCCTCACTTACTGTTATCTGTCCGTAAAAGAGCCGCATTTTAAACCCGTCGTCTCTGAGGATGCACAGGAAACGCTCTAAAGAATTGTTAGCGTCAGCTGACGTCATTTCTATGCTTTTTTTAACCTCACAGACTTATCTTGCACAGCCAATTTAATATTAAATCAAAACTCAGAATGCAGGTGAGTAATGTGAGATGCAGTGCTGGCACATCAAATACTAATAATTAAGATTATTTATCAATATTTATTGATTGTAAATTTATTAACTTACGTAATCGTTTGTATATCATTCTAACTCTCTATTAAAAGGTCACCGTTGATATATAAGGCAATAAATAATATAAAAAGAGGCAACAGTTCACGTTTCGCAGCCGGAAATTGTGAGTATCAAACCCAGAGTTGTCGGATTTTAAACTGAACTGGATTAAACAATTAATTCTATCAACAATCTTGACAATGTAAAGGTTTATATATTTCATTTTTGAAATGGTGAGCTTCACTCTGTTTGGATTCATATGCAGGACAATGCTCATGACGCAAGATATGGTTGTTTCTCAAAAAAATCATCTTTCATCAGTAAAAGTGATACAACCGATTTGATTGTAATATTCGTAAAATAAATAGGCTACGTCTGATCATAAATCAATAGGCATTTACTGTATAATAAATATTATTGTGTCAAAAGGTTATGTTTTTAGACACTGTTAACATAAATATATAAAAAAAAAATCGAAAAATTTAAATAAATATTATAATAAAAAAACCTTTTGATCGTAAATATTCAATATGACAAAAATAAATATTAGATCTTCTTCGGGATTGAAGAATTTTAATCAAACCAAAGAACACAATAGATATTCTAGTTTTTGTTTTTTGTGGAACAAAAACAATGTATGTAAGATTATGTGAAAGACAGACATAAATCCTTTGTTTTTTTTTGTTGTATTTTTTTGTCTCTTATATTGATATCTTGTATGTAAGAAATCTTCTTTTTTATCTCCGTCAATTTCATACACCGCTTCTCCAAAGTGATGGTTTTGTCTTGAAAATTTACTAGACAAAACATTTTTTCACTCGTTTTTATTTTTATATTTGCTCATAGATGTTACTATTTCAAAAACTAATATTATATTTGACTCGGTATTAAATTTGAATGACCGTTTTTATAGAATTTTATTATGATTCCTTAATAAATACTTACTATTTTTTAAATGATTATTCGCAACATTTAAAAAAAACATTATTATCAATAACTATTTTAAAGCATCCACGTTTACTCGGATTACTATTGTTACTGTATTTATAAAGACAGATGATGAAGAAATGGACACCAATAGACGCCCAACGTAACACAGACTCGATTCGTTTGGGTGTCGTATACTACCACCCGAATTAAAAGGGTCAATGATAACGCTTATCAAGTAGAAAAAAGCGCTAAAATATATTATATAATTCTATTAATGCAGTTGATAGCATTAAGAAATGGCATTGAATATTATTAAAATAGTATTAATTATATGGGATTGAATCCTCAACAGAACAAATCGCAACAACTAACAGCTTCTAAATTATTTAAAACTGGTAAACTTCCATATGTGAGATCGCTGTTAGCGAC
>JAGVSQ010015257.1:0-10233 GCA_022683975.1 Rhyacophila evoluta
CATTCCCCGGATCGTTAGGCGCGCACGCTACCAACTACGCTACCGGGGAAAATTAAAGGATCTAAAATATCCGTTTTTAAAATTGATGAGGGATCGGATATGTTTTCCACGGGTAATTGGCACACGTACACATATGTACTCTTTAACACTATAAAAAACACACTAAAATAATAATACACAAAATACAAAAAAAATATTATAAACATAGGTTTTTCGTTGAAATTCCTAAAAAAAAACAATAACGCTCGACTGTTTAACATTTAGATGTCAGATAATGAAATAATTAGATTTTGAGTGTTTTAAATTTAAATGATTTAATAATTAAATCTAAAAATTAAGCTGTCGCAAGTTGTTTGTGTTGTACGAGATAGATTGAGTGTTCTTATTTGTATTTATCATGTGTAATAATTCACTGTATGGGGACTAGTAATTGATATAAAGTAGCATGATGTAGCGGTCACATGTGCCTAATGTAATTATGAATAGTATAAGCCAAAAAGTGGCTTCACTTTTACAAAAGAGAACTCTATCTACGGTAACAATGTAATATACAATTATGGACAATACCCGCATGATGTATATACGATTTACTTCCCCACAACAGCGCTTATTGTATTGCAACGTGTACGATATGGTATTAGACCTGGTATGAAACCATTTGTTCCAAGCTAATGAAGCGTAAGTTGAGTGAACAATACTTATTTTTATCAGACCAGAATTTATATTTTAATTTTCCTATTAAACTGTTCTATTCGATTATAATAATTATAGTAAGATTCGGTATCGCTATTGTCACCGTCATCATCCAAATAAATATTATTAATTCTATTTTGAACGTTGGGATACCAATAGCAATTGACGAAAGTACTCTCGAATTAAGCGTCTTTGATATCGAATATAAGCACCTTCATCAATATATATATATACACTATGCTATCTTTACGAACAGATCTGTATAGTCTAATGAAAATGCCGGATCCTAATGAATTGGGCTTCCGTGGATGTCACACTTATTGACAACTAGCGGATACATTTTAAACCATCGAATCCTCTTTTTAAGACTTTTAAGACGGAATTTATCTAACTACTCTTCTTAAGAATAACTGGTTGATCAAGCTAAGGTTCCATGAGGCATCTGTTAACATCTACAAGGGTATAAAAGATAAGGTACGTTTAGAGAATACTGATCCATGAAGAGATGTTATAGTAATAGAGTTTGCCTAGAATTAGAGTGTCTCCGTTAAATTTGAACATGTGATTCACCGAAGCGCAAAATCAATCAGACTTCTCACTGGCCTGTAGCCGATTTTTAGCTGAAATGTTGTGAACATCCGCAGTAAAATAATGTATTATATTAGTATACAAAAAATGATAAAAAATATTCATACCGCCACTATCCGAACACTGTAACGAACACGTGTATGAGAATTATCATATCTATACTATGCCAATGCTTCTCTAATATTCTCATACATACACTCATTGAATACAGCCCCCACAACCCGAAAAAGAATTTACAGCTCTTAAAGGTTTTTAGGTTTATAAAATCAAAAATACTTTATTTCGCATTAGACACGCGTAGTGAGTTAAATTTGTCACCTTTATGTATGCGATAGACTTGTAATGTTGCATCTACCATGTAATCACTATACTCATCTGTGTAACCATTATATGAAAGCGATTAATAATTTAATTCCATACTAAAACCAAACCCTTGTCATTATGATTTCATCACGACGTTTTCACGGAAAATCTACGATGCCGTTCCGAACTGCGCCTGGTAATTGTTTTGACAGATTATTTTCCACGGGTATTGGTTGTCAGGCAATTGCTCAACCCGATAGTTGTCCAGTCCTGAATTTTTGGATTTATGAAATCCAGCAGATGTGGGAATCGAGCTCGCAATCTCTGAATCCGAAACGTGCACGCTAACCTCTCAGCCACCAGGGAAACATATATAGATTGATGTAAATATAATGAAATGATCTTATCTGATGCTTATCAATCCTTACATAACTGTTGTGCGTCTCCCACTGGAAGCCTTATAGTCACCATTTTGAGAAACACTATTGATTCATAGGAAACACATTTTGTATTATCAATATATTTAATGTAACAACAAAGAAATTATTGTCCGATCTCAATATCAATCGCGCACAACTGTTAAATTATACATATTTTTGATAAGGGATGTAAACAAGATCAGAGCATATCTTTCCAAGTTTTTCATTGGTTATATAAATTCAATAGAACTATTATGCTATATATTCGTATCTAAAGTCAACACAGTAGGAAATTGGTATTTGAATACATATTATATTGTCCCATAGGTCAGAAGATAAGTTTATTGCATCACTATAAACCAAGAATTGCGGCTTGTAATATATTAAACCAGGGTGACATTAATATACATATGACCAGTTTTTTCGCAGAATTTAATTCAAAGCTATTATGAATTTAGCGATAATTTCGACACACTTGAAAACTCAACGAGAGTTTAAGCCATGGGCTCGATATATAATATATTGACTATTTTAAGTGTTACTGTAAACACTCGAGATGGATTGTGGTTTCCCACCCACAAAGCTGTAATGTCATATAACACAGGTACCAATCTCGAATCTGTTAATATGTTTCTTTCACGCATATTTATATATTCGTATATAAGCTATAAGCCCAAGAAATTTAGCAAATTAACAACGACCAACCCTTGTACAAAATGATAATAACTGTATTGAAAAAGTGCATCGATTATTCATAGCGTTCTACGGAACTAGGCCAGTAATATATACAATAATTAAATTAGTACACGCTTACAGATTAACTTAAAAAATGTAAGTTTCTGAACTCACTCCGGTGGAAAATATTGACACCCGAAGCAAGTTCGTTGAATATAGTAATTGCCTGCGTATATATATATATGTATATAGACTCCTCCTGTGAAAAGTAACCACGTTTCCTTTGTGATTGTATCTGATGAGATTTCCACAGACCTCCACAGCGGAATGTGCACACACACGAGATCGTCAAATTTTAGCACGTGGGTGAAAAAAGGTTTCCCAATGTAATTATTATATGTAGGCATTTTACTTAATAGAATCCGAGTGTATTTTTAACCCACGCGTGCCTACGCGATTTTTTTGACTAGGCCCAAACATGGGACTATCCGAATGCACGACTACAGCCAGATATCCTCAAAAATATACAAACGTAATACACTCGGACCTCGTATTACACGCTTATATGTCGCGTAGTACAAATCTGTGTTAAGTGAGGTTTGAAGTTCATACAAAATTAAGTTTCAATTATATCTTTTATTTTTTCCAATAATCAATAAAGAAAATATACGTTTACGTATTTATTTAAAATCTTAGACAATATAGATAGATCACTCATCATCACTATCACTTACAATCCTATTTATTGGACTCCTTTTAAAGATAGGTTGTAAGTTTTAAGTATTAGAAAACTCTTGAGAATTTTTGGATTTAACCTTTTAAAACTGCCTAACAATCGTGTAAATCTTTTTGTGTTTCATGAATCAGAATAAGAACACGTTAAGGCACGCTAACTCTGGTCTTGAGAAGCTGTTATCACCTTAAATAGCTGATGTATATCTCCCCACAGATATTCCTGATAAACTCACTTCACTGATAAAACTTTAATAGCTGCAGAGAATTGTATGTGTTTTAAAATGAATGGCAAATGCCAAATAGTTTGAGTGATTGTCGGTCAACCAACCCTAGTGAAAGGTATACAAATTGTGAGAATATAAATCTTTATATTTTGGAGATCTATATACTTGACGTGCATCTGTAGACATGATAAAAGAAGGTTCTATCAGAATACTTGAATTGCTTATTTTTAATTAAGTACAATTCATTTTAACGTTTAAAAGACCTGCATTTACAACAGCCATTGATAATCGGTAAACGAGTAGACCTAATGAGGACCCAAATTTCAACACCGAACTAAAAAACCTATTTAGAATCATAAAAACCTACAATAATCATAAGTCGTGATTTTGAACATAAAAAATACGTCTTTTCGAAAGATAAGCCATAACCAGTATTTCCTATAAACATTCACACATATTATAATGCATTATGAGTAGGCGGCGATAAGTAGGCACATGTATTTATAAAATATACTATATTCAAATAATATTATTAATGATAAATAAAAACATTCCACAGATAACATGGAAAAATACCTTATTATTGGATTTAAAGTTTCTTCAGCAACTCCCGTTCGATGGTACACTGCCTTTTTAAAGACTTCAAGCCTACCGAATCCTAGAATATTGCTAATTACGGAAAAATATGTAGAAGAGATTTCTGAAAAATCCATTTACTAATAAAATGAAATTATTACGATATCAACAATTTTTTTTCCTACCCCTTGACTGATAAAGTTAAAATTAATTTTAAAAATTACGGCATAGATATCAATTAATCAGTGGCCGGAATGGATCCGGTTCCGTAAAGGCAAATATTATCTCAGGTGGGTCTTACGGTGAGTTTAAGATTTTGATACTTTTTTGTAGAAATAAATGTAAGTTTACCAGGTCATATTTCTGCCGTATCAACATTTCTTATCTCTTGAATACTATCAAGGCATTTATTCCATCATAACATAAAATATATCTTTCAGCTGGCATCTTTAGATCACAACTTCTCCATATGTCATTTATCTACCAAATATGAAATGTTGATTTAATAGTACATATTATTATTTATTATAGTTATTTTATTTGAAATATTATCATTTCGAATATAATTTCAGCTTATTTTAGCTGTCTTTACATGTCTTATGGATCAATTTATATAAACATCGACTCTCTCGACATTCTAGATTTAATAACGATTAATTTCAAATAAAAAACATATTATTTACTAGGTTTTGAAATTGGAGAGCCGACGTGACAATATATCCGGGTTATATTCACAATTACTTCAAATTAGTGTATTTTATTATAAATCGACATTTAAGATGTGTGTACATCGACTATATATAATATAAATGTCCACAACATCAGTGTATATGAACGAAGTATAAATACACTATAAGGTAATTACATATTTTATGAATACTATAGACTAATAGTGCGTGAAGGAAATCAATGGATCGTTTTTTGCGACACGGATTTTGCCATTCAATGATATACATGTATACAAACATACATATATACCTGTGAAATCTATCTCAATTTATAATATACTGACGATTTATCATAGAAAAAGAGACATAAAACATCAATAGTAATGAGCTTTCTAATCACACATACCGCTTATGAAATTGAAATAACGTCATTAGCCGTTCAAGACATTTATGATTATTCTACCGATAAAACGACAATATATAATGTAAAAAAATACGCTATAAAGAAATTTACACGCCATATCCATATAAAAAATAAATTGCAATAGTACAATAAGATTGTTCTGATATTAGATACAGTAGTAGGCTATTTGGTAGGGTATATATCGTCTTACAAAAATATTAAAACCATAACTGGATTTGATTTATTTCTAATAAATCTTTACACAGATATATTTTTTCTCTTATACTGGTGGGAATATGATGTGTATAATAATATAATTATTATATTCATATCCAAGAAACAAAATCCTGGCGTATTCGACGATTAGTTTAGAGGTTTCTATTTTTTTGTACGCTTAGGCCCACTCTTGAAATTCTATGACAGTATTTGACAGGGTTGGATAGATATAGATAGAAGTATTCTTTGATCTTTAAGTAATGTATGGCGTGGCAGTCTATAAAGGGATACACCACTTTTTAATGACATTCTAAAATGCTGAAGTATTACTTATAAAGATTTTATGTTATTGCGATCCTCAGTCAAATAACTTATATCGGTTTGCCATTTCTTCTCAAACGAAGTCTGTGTGTTTTCTGATTTTAACAATACAATAAACTTTCGATTATCCGGAGCTAAATTGTATACGAACCAAATTATACAGATCAACCCGTATACTTTTGAAACCATGAAAAATACTCCTTCACCATAATCTTACGAACGTTTAAGTAAATCTGTAAAACAGAAAAATATAATGAACGCGTGGTGGTCTAATGAAATAAATCGAAAAATAATAATAAATAAAGGCATTCTTTTCCGACCGTTGGTTGAGCATGTTTTAAAAGGATCCAAATTTTACAAAACAATATTCACAGTTTCATTATCACACTATGTAATTTAACAAAAATAATGAGTTATCTCATTGCAAAATTATCTTTACCAACGCATGTCCAAGAAAGATTACATGTGAAATGTACGGTCATCGCGTTCAAAGCAAGTCCAAATTATGTACATATCGACATCTAGTGATTTGAAGTCATAGAACGTACGTTAAAATATTTAATAATAAAATTGTGATTACATTTTGATACCCCATACATATCCGGATTTTTCAATGATTTTTTTTCAATCATATATTTGATCAAATACAATATTATAGCTGTTGAATCTATCAAATATATAACGAACTTAAAATATGTTTAATGAAAATTACTACAATTTATTGTATTTAAGGTCGGCCGCTTCGGCATTAGAGTTGGTAACAACACTAAACATCACGCTATCAAATCCCGTAGTTCTATAAAAATATAGGATGGATTTACCTAATAGTATTTTTTTTTTTGAAATCTCTCGATATAAGTTTTTAGATTATTAACTTCCATATGCTCCACTTTCAGGACATTCTAAAAATATGTATACAAGCGACAGATTTCAATTTTTAAAATGTTTTTCAATTACTAATACATAATTTAATAGAATGCGTCAAGTGTTTGATTTATAAAGTCAAATATGCAAAGTACTGTGGAGAATAGTTTAATTTAGCTCGCGTGACGTAAATTCGGAATGAGCTATATTTTTTTTCGAAATTCAAAATTATATTTATGACAACGAATTCCGAATATCACTTTGGACTCCCTAGTTGAATAGTTAAGCGCAACCGTAAATAAATCATGGGTTAAATTCCTTAACTACATAATAAAAAATCATGTACACTTAATACGTGCGTTATTTAATATTGTACATTTTGGATAAAACTGGAATAATATAAAAACTATTAACCTATATGGTCAATTATACACCATTTATAGGGCTTTACAGGACTTTCCAGTTTTTTTTACGTGTATAAGAGATGCATATGTTTTTCAAATCTGTATGATGTAATATAATAAAAAATTGGGAATTAGTATATATTTATATATACTTATAATATGGTAATTATCTGATTTTTTCGAAGATTTATTGCAGCAACGAATGTATGAAAATCACAAAGTGTCTAGGAGCTGTAGTCATGGTGTCGATTGCGGTCCGAAAACCTCGAATATTTTGGTTTTGTAGGCTGTAACCACCGTTGGTGTCTAGGAGTCGTAAGTCGTAGTCGTGTGAACACGTAAACAAGGCTCGGACGCAGTCGGAATAGCGTTAGGTCATTCACCACCGCGTGCCATTCCTCTGAGGGGCGGAGGGCAACTCTAGTCCGCTGAGGGACGGAGGGAAGGGGACAGGTGGATGCGGAAAAAGAGGGGGCAAGTCCCGCCACGCGTAGGGTATCCATAAATCACGTTGAAAACACCCGAGAAATTTTCTGAAAACATATTCGATACATAATTGTACATATTATTTATCATTGACGGCCAATTCAGACAATACGAGTACATTTATAAATTACTTATGTTAACACGTTACCTTGTTAATCGAGATTTACGTCGGTTTTAACGATAAATGGTCTTAAAAAGCTCACTGATGAAAACTTAAGTTGAATTAGTAAGCTTAGAATTTACTTGCATTCTATGGTGATTGAATAAGTCTCTATAAGAAATTATCATACAGTGAAAGCATTTCAGAGCGCAAAAGGAAAAGCTGAAATTATTGGAGGTAGATTGTAAATTAACGCAAATTAAAAAAACAAAAATATGCATTATAGGCTTTGCTTGGATACGTAAACACGTTCACAATTTGTATAATAAGGATGTTTTATAAGAAAGCTGAAAGTTTAGTGTTGAAGGAAAATTAAATTAACCTTGATATATATATATATATCTACAAAGATTCTTTCATATTATACTATATTATATATATAACCAGTTTAATTAAAACGTGATATATTTTTTTAAATTGTGACGTGTATGCATCCTTTCCGATCGGTCTTTCAAGAGTGTTGACTGTTGCCCGGCTCAAAAAACATGTAATAACATCAATAACATCTGCGATGCCAGGTACTTTCTGGGATTCGTGCATTTACCGAGTTGGATAGATACTCACAAATAAATGGTTAAATATATTATTATGTTTAACTATGTATTACGTCAGATATAAAATGGCTACGATAGATTCCTCGTACATTAAAAAATGACATCATCATCAAGGGCAAAACAACTGCACAGATATTATGTAACAACCTACATCGCAGGATATATGCATTGATCTATTGAATATATTTAACGTGAATTTTATACATGAGAACTGATGAGGATTGGTGAATATTGAATTATAGGATGTAGCACGATTACCCACAGGTGATTAGAATTAATTACATCAGCTATTAGCCTCTTAATTTTACTAATAATATGGAATAATAACTCGCCCAAAATACAAGGAAGAATGCTTAATTAAGCATGTATTGTATTTTCTTGGCGTGTGTTTCTTAACGAATCCATGCACGTAATCTCACAAAAAGGAAACTATCAATTGCCATAACCATGCCCTCTTCCTGTATGTGGGACCTTCTGGATTCTCCATCACTCGCAAATCGCCGTATATATTTCAGGTATGTGGCCAATACATCCTATTATACCCAGTGGTCACCCAGAACACCAAAGTTCCATTGCTCGAAAGACTCCAAGGCAACATGGCTATTGAAATAAGAATTGCTTTGTCCAACACATAGCAGTCAATATTTTAATATTGAACACTAGCATCTGTTTCCGAATCTCAATAAATCGTTTTTTGTCAGGATATGTATATGCCCAATCGATTGAGTTGATAAAATAAAAAAATGAAATAGTTTGCTTACATACATATGTATACATATTTAGATATTCATTCAGTATTAGATCGAAAAATATTGTTGAAGAAAATGATGACCAGGTAGGTATGAAGGCTCTATTTAATGACATCCGGCATGCAATTGGGTGTCCCACGATGTTATCAAAGCATAGCACGAGCGCAATCAAAATTCGTGGTGTTATCTTCGCGGAGTTCAAAAACGATTATAAATGGGCTATTTTTTTCTACGCCAACACATAAAATGCCCTAAGCAATGACGCGATGTCATTTTTGCCGAGTAACAGTTCCCGCCAAAACTGTTGACTGGTCCATTTCACCGAGTCATTCACCAGCTAAAGAAAATACAAGTATTTTAATTGACTTCATGTGAGTGAATACTCCGCGGCTATTGGATGCCAATAATAAATGATGAATGAACTATCTATCATGTTGACTCGGACAACCCAACAACATGGCGGCGCTGGAAAATTGCATTTAGAAATCTTCTTGTGGAAATCATTTCGTTAGGACTATGCCATTAGGACTACTAGTTAGCATACAGCGGGATTGTGAAAATTCTTCGCCAGCTAGTCACCACCGAGACGATTCTTGACGTATTTGGAGATATTGAAATATGGGATATAAAAAAAATGTATTTTGAAAAAGCCAATGGTCCGAGGCTAAGAGCGGCTTACGGGAGCCTCTTGTTAAATAATTGTTGTTTTATTGACAATAATAATCACTATTGTAATACTAGGTAGATTACTGGTTTTATGGTGTATTACATATTTAAATATAATGTATATTATGAAATATTTGAATGCTTTAATAACCATAGCGCATTGTTACGCGAACCAATAACTATGAAATTATGCGAGCCCCTTATACAATTATTAGCAATAATTCTCGACCCGCCCCTGGATATTAATTCCCTGTGTAATAAATAAATTAAAACCCTCCAGATGTTGTAAGTTATATTAAGTAAAATTTTTTTTCGCGATTTTCTTTAACTAATGTTTGATATTAGAAGGGATTATCCATAAAAATAATATCTATTGATCTGTTCATAGCAGGGAAAAATTAAAACATGCGCCTCGTGTTTGCATTAGCTAATTAATGTTTAAAACAAATAAAATAAAATTAGAAAAAAAGGAAAGAAAAAGGAAAACAAAATTTGAATAAAAAATTGTAACTCATCTAATTAATTTTGA
>JAGVSQ010015258.1:0-10233 GCA_022683975.1 Rhyacophila evoluta
GTATTTAAAATGTTTTACCGGAACTGAAAAAAAAAGTATACTAAACCAAGGAAGGTGATGTTGGTCCAACGTGATAGGGTAAGATAGAATAAGCTTAACACACTTGTAAATTAATATGAGGAGTGACGACATTTACGAACTTTAGAGCGAGAAAGTTTTCTGGTGTTCTTATAAAAATTTAGTAGGAGTATTTGACTGCAGTTGGCTATCAAAATATTAAAAATATGAGGAACGGATCGTTCCGAGTCTGGCAGATAACCACTGGGGTACACAATAACGTAATATTACGGTTCCCGCAGGCCAAGTGTTAATAAAACTTTCCTAGAAAAATTGCAATTCTGGTTCAAAGAGTATGATAACAATATGAACATAAAAAAAAAAGTAGCTAATGTGTAGTAGTAACTATGCATAGTGTTTTTGAATACCACATTATTTCTTTTTGCATTTTATTTATCGTTTGAAGTAATCTTTTATTTCCAATAATTTAACACGTGTGAAAATTTAATGTTGTCGGATTAGTGACCGTGTAATGTATAAACAATATATTTCAAAAATAGAGTGTTAAATATATTTTTTAACATTAAAAGATTAAATATACATATCCATTGATAATTATTGATTGAGATAAGGTTAAGTGTTTTAAAACTAGAAACTGTTTAGAATTCATACGGATCATTATTTTCTAGAATTCACTTGTTGAAAGAAAATTCACATGCATAACACACAAACTATATGATATAAAAATTGATTCCTACCATAATACATAAAAGTAATATAGATATTAAAAAAATTAAATAAAACTTACATTTTATAATAATTTTGTGGAGGGAATTCTAGAACTAGAGTTTACTGAAATGAAGATTTATTGTAGAACCTCGGTTATCCGCACCTTGATTCCAATTGGATTTAATGTATTTTTTTTATCATTATCCTTTGCGTAGTAAGGACATTTATATGTACATCCATGCGTCCTGCCAATATTTTATTTTTTGATAAAATGTTATTTTTTCTTTTAATATAAATACTAGATAGATCTATCAATGAGATGTAGAAGTCATTACAATCATATTATTTATTTTTAGGCTAGAAAAAAATACATTAACATTGCGAAAAAAAGAGTTGATTTCAGGATTGAAGAATTCCCTTATGCTTTTTTTAATAATTATTATGTTTTGCGAGTAAACATAAGATTATTTATATTGCTGTTGACAGATATACATAAATCAGTCCTATAAGTTCAAATTTGATCTCAAGTGCTCCTTTCATTCCGAAATTGGAGCGGCCACATGTGATAATATTGTACACATTCTTACCAAATAAATTTGTTGTTAAAATAGGTGTTTTCACGAATAATAAAATCTATGTTGTTATTTAGGATTTAAAGGATTAAAACAATATAGTTTTTATCTTTCAGGAATCATCGTACTAATGACACTAGGATTCTTGACACCATACTTTTACTTCATCCCGAAAGCGGCCCTTTCCTCAGTCATCATATGCGCCGTATTATTCATGATTGACCTCAACATCGTCAGAGATCTGTGGAAAACAAGCAGTAAGAAAAATATTACATATTTTGTTATCTAATGTGATTCAGTTGTTGAATTTTGACTCTTCTTCTTGAAACTAAATCATTATTTGTAGATTTAAAACTTGCCAGTGAATAAAAATAAGAACATTTTAATAGGCGCTAGAATACAAAATGCAAATCATTAAATGAATGTCTGAAAACCAGTCCCTATTAAAATAATTATTTTTTTCTTTTTCTTCAGAGTTGGATCTCATCCCATTATTTGGAACATTCTTGGCTTGCCTCTTTGTTGGGGTTGAATTTGGAATCCTGGTTGGAATCGCAGTTGACATTATCATACTTCTCTACTATAACTCCAGACCTCGATTGTACATGGAAATTAAAGAGGTAAATAAAATTAATGATTCCAAAATAGTTAAATAATTAAATTATTTCTGGAAGTTTGATTTGAGACAAAAATTTACTATTTGTCAAAGACTGTTAAATAACTATACATTGGTAATATTAAATTGTAACATATTCTTAGCAAGTTGAGTCAAGAACGCAAATATATTCGTTTACATAGCTATTCATATCTTTATCATAAATTAATAGAACCACATAAGTCACAAATTTGTGAAATTCTGCACAATATTGTGGGATCACATAAGTCATGTACCGTTGGTATAGTGTTGTATTACAACCAAACATAATCACATCATCAGACATTATATATTTTTATTACCTCTAACTACATTAACTTTTGATGATTTATCAACTAAATTCTGGAAACATATCTGATATTATTCTAAGTTCATTGAATGTATCCAAAAAGTAGATGGAAGCACAATTTTGTCTATTTTAACTTTTATTATACATTTATATAAGAATGTACATTTAAAAAAAACGCTTCTCTGAAAAATGTTATTGATTTATTTATGTGGTTTTTCACCCTGACTAGTATATGTTGTTAAGAGGGATCTCAATTTTAATTATGTAGGTTATTATTTAAGACTTCTTTGGCGTCGAATAACTTCTATTCATGGACAAGTTATTCGACCTTGTCCATCAATAGAATTACTGTACGGCAAACAGTTCATGCTTATATCTTATCTACAAAAATTTTAAAACATTTTCGTTATAAATTATTGTATGCATTATGAATGTTTAAAATAATTCCGTTTCAGAATTTTATATGTCTATATTCATTTACAGCTTAGTCCCAACGTGCAATATACTCAAGTAACTCCGAGTGGCGGGTTATTCTTTCCATCCGCAACTTATGTCCGTGAAAGCATCGGTAAGGTCGGAGTGGAGAAAGAAGAAGAGCAAACAAGATATAACAATTCGGTTGTCATTGTTGATTGTATGAATTTGCAAAGAGCAGATTGGACTAGCATTCAGGTAATTAAATGTATTTTTATTTTTTTCTTTGCTAAATGGGTTTGGTGACAAAGAATAATGATTTTTTTGTTTATTTCAGGGATTAAAGTCATTGCTGCAGGACTTTAAAAAGGAGAATCGTATAATAGCATTCACAAACTGTCGCTCTTCTATCAATGTGAAATTTGAAGCTGAAATGGGAGAAACATTTTTGTATTGTGCCACAGAAGAAGATATCAGAAGAGTTCTGCTAGGTATGTAATCAATAAAATTTAAATAATACGATAAATAACACTGTTATTAACTATTTAAAACTTAAAAGGTGATACAATTGATAAATTTGTGTCCTAAACCATATCCTTAAAGTTTTAGTAGTTTTAGTAAGTCTTACAATATCAGGGAGAATAAAAATGAAATTGATTCAATATTTTAATTACAAGGTATGATGGAATAATATTATATAATACAATATGATATCAAAAAAACTGGATTAATAATATTTTAGCTAAATTGTATGTTTGCAGAGTTTTCGTCTGTGTGACCATTTGTCATGCGAGAGGCTGTCTTGTGTGCAATTGTCTGGTTACTTTAACTATCACATTAGTATTTATTGAAAGTTTTTATTAATTTTCTCTTCGTTAATAATTTCTATTCAATGAATCAACACATTTTAATGCCTACTTTAAAGTCTAATTTTTATACAGTTTTTGTATGGCATTAAACTTCTTAAAAAATATCACTTTCTTTATAGTATATATTTATAGTATAATATGTACTCTATTCTATTTTTTATTCAAATATTGATATATTTACCAATTAAAAATATTTGCTCAGATAAATTATATGTAGGTAAAACTGCCTTTTTAACAATTTAAATGATTTTTATGTCAGTGCTCATTGTTTGTTGTATTCAATCAAATCTTGAGTCACATATTACCGCTTAGAGTAAACGGCAAGCGGTATAACTGTGGTCACTATTTATATAACAATATATCATCGAAGTTTATTTTATATATCAGTATCATGTATTAGTATCAATAATCATTTAAAACCAAATTAAATTACCTGAATATATAGTTAAATAAATTACCCACTGTTTTATTTTCAGGAAGACATAGTAATGGAGATTATATGACTGAAATCAAACTGGATGTAATGGAAATGGGCAAGTTAGATGGAAGTGTAGGACCAGCTAAAAATGGAACTCACATGTAATCTTATATCAACAAGTATATATTGTACATATATTATAATAATTATTTATTAGAATGAACGAGTTGATACTCATAGATGGAAGGTTACATTATAATAGACAGTCATTTAAGTCAAAAGTATTCATATATATATTGGCTGTAGAAGTGAAAAATTCTGTAACTCTAGTTTTTTCAAAATAGCTTTCGGTAATCACAACTAGTATAAAAATTATATATATTCTATCATATTCTAACATTATGTTGAAGAATTGTCTAAATTTAGCTTTTAATTTTGAAAAGATGAGGGCCTGTAAAATTTGCGACTAGGGAAAAGAACTTACACCACATCAATTTTACTGTTTTTTTCTTAAATAACTTATTAATATAATAATAAAAGATTTAGTAAACAAAAGACCAGTTTTAGTCTTCATGCACTTCATTCTATTTGCAGTCTATTTAATAATTTGATTTTAGTCCAAAATCATTGTACAGCATTTATGTTTTTTGCCCCCCTGTAAAACTTGTTTTCTTTGGGTTACATCCTTTTTCTTTTCCAAAGTTGATGTTGTAAGTAATGAGAAAAATAATCATTTAAAAATTGTATGTCCATGATAAGTGAAATAAGCCAAGTGACAGATTTTGTTCATTATAAGTTTCCACATAAACTACTTACAACTGTTCCAAAAAAGCTCAATATACATTTTTATTTAAGAAAAAAATGTTATGCCAGTGTGTATTTATTTAACTCACTTCACTTTTACTTTTATTATAATTTAAAGCATTCTGAATAGCTTAAACCATCTAACTAATTTTATCCTAAGATGTCGCTTGACTTACTTCACTTCTCAAGAGCTCACATATACCTTGATAGGAGCTAAGAAACTTCACTATGCTCAATCTTCACAGATTAAAAAAATGTGAAGATCGAATAAATAGCCAACAAATAATATGTATATTATTATATCAATGTTAACTCAAGCAAGGTGGCTTAATAATCTGTTGTATTTGATATTCATTATTTAATTATTTTAGTTGAAGAGTTATTGTTAGTATATTATAATACTTTCGTCATTATAGTTGACGTATTGTCAGTTTAGGATATCGTCAAATATTCAGAAGATGAAAAACAAATTTCATTTAAATACATACAAGCAAATACCTAAGGATATCTGTTGAAGCCATGCGTTATGGAAGAATAGAATTACAGTTTATAATATTGTATAAACTACCTAATAAATTAAAACACTTTTTATTCTTCAAATCACATACCATGGATATTCGATAAACCAATCATATAGTGACAATATGTCTATGTTAATAGAATTAGTAATTATTTCTTCAAATAGTTGATTTAAATAACCTTACTGAATATTATAGAATTAATATAAATTTATTTACCATTTATTTAGTAGAAATACGTTTTTTAAGGTTTTAGAATACAATTATAATTCTACCAGTTAAATCATTTTGTTAATGTGTGGATGTGGTAGAAGAATCTTGCTGTCTATTTCAACCTTACTGCAGGAGTCTAGTCATGGTTATGATGCCACAATTGTAATAGCTATCGACAATACAACTGGCTAGTAGAATTATAATTAAATCTATTGAGCCATTAGAGAGCAAAACTGTTTTTTGTAGTGAATTGAAAAAAAATATATTTTAGAAAATCTGAATCAGTAAAAATTGTTTCTTCCACAAAAATAAATATATTTTAAAAATATTCCTCCAATATAGTTGTAGTATTTTTAGTTTAAGCATTAATTTTAGTTTTATAGTAATTATTAAGAAATAATGTTTTCCTTCTTCTTTAAGATAATTCAGAAACTTTGTACAGTGTAAATAGTTGAACATCTGTGATTTTACCATTAATTTATTTTATCATATTATTTTTTAAATAGGTGAATTTATCACAATATGGACCAGATATGTATTTAATTTTTAGGTATTAATTGTAATACAATGTTAACTCTATTAAATTATTACAAAATATCATTTTTTTAGTATACCCCTGTTTTAATGTTTTTCTGTTCTTTAATTTATTAAAAAAATACTTTACTACCAGGATTGGGTTGCCAGTATTATGAATCAACTGTAATAAGGATTATTTTTTTGTATATCATTAATTTCCACATTCTAATAATTTTACTCTATAAAATTATTTGTGACAACTCTAATTAAAAGTCTTAACAATTCAATACTTAATTATTTTTAACAAATTATTTCTTGATGTAAATTTCTTGGTTTTACGGTCAATACTTGCATGATATGATATACTTTGATATGCAACGGAGGAATTTCATTAATAGTTATAAGTTGCTATCAAAGTACTAATCGTTATAAGTTTTAATATTATGAATATAAATCATGAAGTACAAATAAATGAAAATTTATTTATTTTATTGCTATTAATTACTGCCATCTTTTGACACAGTATTGAAACAAAACTGTAAACAAACAAAAGTTTTCTGCTTTACCGCCTGCGTTATTTTGACATTTCAATTTCAACCAAAACGAAAACGATCGAGTGAGAAGCGAATAGCGGTCTCCGCGGTTTTGGTCGTGATTTTTTTCCGCGACGACTTCTTTTTTTTAATCCAAAATGAAATAAACAATATTACGCAATGATCTCAAGACGGAGCCCGATCACTCGTGCGAATCGCTGGACCTTCTTAGAGTCATGATGCATGTTAAATAGGGCGAACGAGGTAAGTGCAAAACCAAATTGCAATGTTTATAATATCACAAATGAATGGCATGTGTAGCTTTTTTGTTGTCCTTCGCTTAAAATAATAATTCTTCACACTGATATTTCGCAATAAATCATAGAAAGCGTTTCAATTAATCTATATCTAACAGAATTTGAATGCCGATAATACACGTTTAGAAATCGAATATTGAACATACTGCAAGTTTCACATGTGTTCCAAAACTGCATTGAACTGCATTATAAATACGTAGGTAGGTAATATATGACAGAAACTTTCTTGTCGATTGATCAGATCCATTTTTACCCAAGTCCATTTTATAATCCGCTGCAGAATAAGTATATTTCTCAATAATATAAATATAATATCCAATTTCCGTTATTTTATATATCACAAAACAAATATACTTCACCGATACCATTCACTTTAGTATCAATAAGGTAAAAATAAATAAAATTAATTTTAACAGATTCGTAATGCGACACCCATTAATTGAGATTTTAAAGTATTCTCTTTGCACTGATAATTTAATTCAATTATTAACAGCTTCAGAATTTACGTAATCAGCATTTTGTTAATGCGTTTTGTAAATAAAACATTATTTTAGAGACTTATTACAATGGAAATGTTTTCCACTTGGACTCCAGTCAGAACTGTACGTACATTATTTAAAATTGCTAAAAATCATAATTAGGAAGATGGCAAACAAATTAACATCTGTTTTTTTTTTTAATGTATACCTGTTGGTCTGTTTGTTTACATTTTTGTTAGCGGATTTCGCGCGACATTAATCGAAATAATCATAAATAGGTAGATGTCACAAAGCTCGTTTCCCATATGCAGGATATTTAAACCTATCTATACATGATTTCCCCTCTACTACCGTTGCGTTTTACGGGCGTATACCGTGTCGTGAAGTGAGACAGTTTCAAACTATCCTAGGGGCAGCTCTCCAAGACCATGGCTTGCGTGCACTTTTTATTTTCTAAATTACTGAGCCATGTTGATAACGATCTCGCCTTAAGAGTTTGATTTATTTTTAAGAGCTAGAAAATTATTATTCGTAGAAACCAAGTCGTTATGGCCAACCGACTTATTTGAATTGACTTAAAAAGCTTTTCTTTTTCAACCAAAATATGGGGAAACTCTCGATGGATGTAATTAGCATCCTGCAATTCGCCTCATAAGCTTGTTGGAAATTCTATAAGACCAAGCTGGACGCAAAAATATATTTGTTTATTATTAGACTGTCGTAACCATTTATTTTTTATTTTTTTTTAACATATCGATCCATAATCGGCAAAAGATCGTATACGTAAAAAATAAATTCCACTTGAGATGTTTTTTTTAAATATCTCAGGTTATGTTAAATAAATAAATTTAAATTAAAAAATGTAAGCATGATTTAAATTCGCGAGACATCCGCATCACGTGTCCTAGCCAGAAGCAACGTTTTTGCATGACGTAATATTAGCATTTCTATGAATATTACTTTTAGAAGTAAGATTTCAAAAATATATTTTACTATTGTCATGATGCTTTTGTTGTTATGTATAGTTTTTTTTATTAATTTTCACAAAAAAATTTCCATACTATAACCCTTTGAATGTCAAACATCGAAATATTATTCTTCGTTATAACAGCAAAACACGCTGATAACGATTGTTTTGCGTCTATTTTTTTAGTAAGAAAGGTGTTTAGTATATTTAAAAATAGAACATTTTATTATGTTATCAAAGATGATTGATTATATGGTATTATTTGCAGATAGAATTTTAAGATTTTGCAAAAATGTCATAGCAGCCAACGAGTAAAAAATGCTCATGTGATTTAATGTTAACACAAAACAATATGGCACGGTCTTCTAATTCAGTGCTTGTCGAACTATTTCATGCCACGACCCTCTCAATCAGATAAAAATAATACACGCTCCCCAAATATATTGTTATGAATGTCAAAAAAATGTATACCGATCTGATATCTTTATGAAAAATACCGGAGTAACGAAATTTCTAGTATAACGTATATTTTTTTGTGTCCCGAACAAAAGTTCGTACAATATAAAGAAAAATGTCGATTTAACGAATTAGTAATTTCAGTATAACGAAATATTTTAGTCAAAAGTTCAAAATGAGGTAATAAATTGAATGAACGATATTTCCGATATCTTTATAAGCGTCTCTCTGGCTTTTGTCGGAAAAAAACGTATCATGTGTAGATATGTTATTGTTAGATTGTACTTATCTATCGATCGCTATTGTCGTAATTATCGAACGTTTTGTGTGAGTTTCAAAAATTATTTTTTTCTTTTATTCTAAGTTTATACTGTAAATCTGCTTTCAAAATGGACAAAACGACGTCAATTCAAACTTAAATAAAAAATGGGCATATCAGGGGAAATATAATATAATGGATTCAGGAAAGATGAAGACTGACGTTGCCAAAAAAACGGTATCAACGATTTTTAGAGATCAGTAAAAAATAGAAGAGCAAATTAAAAAACGTGGGATGGGACAATAAAGCCAAAAACCGTGGTGCTTTGAATTGCAACAGAGATGCAAACTAGCTACAGATAGGGGGGTGGGAAACGAGCAAGTTCGGCTGCGTTTCAACACGTTGTCGTCACTTTGTCGTTATTTTGTATCTCTGTTGCCGTCGATTTGCCGCCGCAACAGCAATCGCACCCTTGGCCTAACATTAAATGAGTTCTGCGAGAAAAAAAAACGAGAAGTACATTCAGTGAGCGAAAAAAATCTGAATAATTTCGTTCAACAGAAGAGCTGTGCCGTTCAGTTGGGAAGCTGTGGCAGAGTTCATTTACAACTAATTATCAGTGTACAGGTTTCGTTATTCATGCGCGTCAAATCCATATAAGCATCGTTTATACTTTTATAGTCTTGCTGAAATATTGAATAAACTGGGAAATAATAAATCTACTGTTGAAAAAGAACGGCGTTATTGATTGTGGCTATCAAAATTGTTTTCTATTGACGACAACGCAGGAGAGAGACGAGAATAACATGATATTTATCAACATATCGTATTTTATAGATAATTTTTCCTCATAAAATCATGCATGGTGATATTTTAAAATAGTTTTTACGTATTTATCTGAATTGCGATTTTGGAAACACCCATAGAAAGTCAACAATTTAATTTATTAAAAATAGTTTCGATATTTTGGATGAAAATAATTATCTGTCGTCGATTGATTATTTATTTGAATGTCAGATAACGAAATAACGAATATCGCTATTCGTCGTAACTGCGAAAATGTTATAAAGGTACGATAGATGTCGCGGCGACAAAACCACGGAAACAGAGATGCAAAATAGCGATAAATATGTGAGTGAGCAAATGAGTAAGTTGTGACTGACGCGCTGCCTAACTTGCTCGCTCACCTATTTATAGCTATTTTGCATCTCTGTTACGGTCGCTTTGA
>JAGVSQ010015259.1:0-10233 GCA_022683975.1 Rhyacophila evoluta
TATATACATTATCAGAATAGAATCTGTCTAACTTACTTGGTAGACACTCTTTTTTTCCTTCTGTAAATATATGTATTTTTAATTCTTTCTTTATTCTATTTTTTTATATTATATGTTTGTTATAACCATATGTGTGTCGTGTTGTCAATGTATCAAACTTATAATTTGTAATATTACAACATGTATAAAGTAAATAAATAGCCATTTTAAAAAAGGAAATAGATGAAAATAAATATATTTTATTTACAGTATTAAAAAATTATTTAATACTATATTTTCGTTAGTCTTGAATTGTCACTGTAAAGTCTGTGTACGAATTTTTCATCATTATTTTAGTTTCTCTAATTATAATTATCAGCCACCTTTCACAGGACGGTAATAATTTAATGTGTAAATGAAGACCACAAAATGTACGAAAATATTATTCAATTCGAATATATATATTATGAAACCAAGAGTCTTATAAATACTAAATTATTTAAAACTGGTGAACTTCCACATGTGAGATCACTGTTAGCAACCCGGGTTTTGCCTTTCGGGTCGCCAACAGTGATCTCATATATGGAAGATTACCAGTTTTAAATAATTTAGAATTAAAAATCAATTTCCATCAAGCGCCATCAGTCGAAAATATTAATTATTCAAGTGTCTTATGTTAAAACCCATTCATTTTTTTTTAGCTTTATCGATTTATTTTTTATGATATAAAACGATTACGTTTTATGATATTGATAAATATACTAAAAAGTAGTTTATAAGTGAAATACGTGTCAAGATTTTTTAAACGTTTAACTACTTATCACGTAACTTTGTTTATACACTTCTGGTAGATGGATTTTTTTGACTTTGTCCGCTGCGAATGTAGAGTATATGAATCTTGACAGTGTGAAGATAATTGCCCCCAATGAAATACATAATAAAGACTTAATTTTTGTCATTTTCACGACAGTTAGTAGTTAGGTAAATTTTAACATTGTGCATCCAGTCCTTTTGGTCTAAAAAAAGCTATGAGTTTTGAACCGGTAATCCTTGGCTTCAAAGCGCACTCATTAAGCATACATGGGAAAATGCGTTTATTAATGTTAAATAATGATTTGGAAACATTGAAACAATATAATTTATTCGTTCGTGGTGTTAATAAAGTTTCTTTTTATGCGAGAGTGAGAGTGCAGATTATCAGCTGCACGTCTGCACTCTGATGTTAACTCTTGCCAAACAATAAATACTATTTCGGTGTACAGTGCATTCAAGACGCCAAGTGGGCACGATTCGCATCCAAAATAACACTAAATATTATTAGAGCCATGAATATACATATCGACCGTGAACGATTTGTGAAGGCAGGGGTGTGTCGGAAAAGGGGGTTATTGGTATATTATATAGTTCTAAATTATTTAAAACTGGTAAACTTCCATATGTGAGATCACTGCTAGCGACCTGGGTTTTGCCTTTCGGCATCTTCAGGCTCTGGGCAGTGAGTGAACATTGCTCATTTGCTCACTGCCCACATATAATATAGCGTGAAGAAGCCGAAAGGCGAAACTCAGGTCGCTAACAGAGATCTCACATGGAAGTTTACCAGTTTCCATCAAGCACCATCAGTCGAAAATATTAATTATTATATAGTTGTAATATTTTCCGTATTCCTATTATTTTTTTATTTCAGTATTCTCTATCTGAAAATTATTATTTAGTACTCTCACAGTATTCGTGGAACGTATTCACCGTGTAAAAAGAGTATATTGTAATCAAATATTTTATAAATAAATAAAAATCGACCTAATGGATTATACCGTTATTTATATACAATAATTGTCACTTTTGACTATTAGTACGGTTGTGTCTCTAATTTGTTAATTTGTTAGACATCAGTATTGTAGATAATAGAATTTAATTATGAAATAATTACAACTAATTATAAGTCTAAGACTATTAGATAATTAATACTGTATAATTATTACACGTGTGCTTGAAAATTAACAAAACGTTACGATTGAAATAGCGTTAATATTATTGTAAAGTAACCCATTCGGAAATTCGAAAATAAATAATGCATATCGTGAGTAATAAATTAGTTACACTAAAGTTATGATATATTTTCGGCAGTGATATGACATTACGATAAGTTAGACAGTTATATAAATGTATTAATTGGATAAAAATTTTCATAGCGGTTAATGATTATTCTAAATTATACTGTTTTCAAAATCACTGACTAAAGTTTTTTAGTTGAATAAAAAATTAAAAGCAGGATACATACATATGTTAAATATGTAAATATTTTAACCATATCTTACCTAAGTGTAGAGTATATGTATGTTTCCTTAACATTCTGGCTCACACTACTAAGATGTATCTTGTCAAATCTTTAGCTTTTCTCAGTGGTCGATTGACAGAAACCTAATCCAAATTCATTAAAGATACTTTCATAATTTTATAATTTTTTTTTTTATGCAGCTATGAAAATTATTGCATGACTTTCACTGTCAACGCGTGAGAGTTTGTTCTCGTAACCGTGTTCGTAACCGACTTATTCGGCTTGTTAAAACTACCGAAGTTACATAGTTTTAACGTTAAAATTCATTCTTTATAGTAGCTATTGAGTTTGTGGAATAATATTTTAAAACAATTATTCTAATTCTGTTAGTGTGTGCACACCCCTGGATAAAAATCGGTAATTCTAAATACGTAGGTAGATAAGTAGAATGTTCTCGATGCGTAATTTTGAAGGACCGGTTTAATGCCAGTTGATTTTTAGTCTGCACTTTTTAAAGATCACTGTTGCATCAGTTGTCAATCATTTAAAAAAATCTGTGTTGTTGTGCCTAATAATTTTGTAAACAAACGCTTTACTAATATAATAATGTATGTTGTTATAATACAGTTTTAAAATGTGTTGTTAACGTACAATATTAACAATTGTGATAACTTACTAAACTAAACTCTGCCTTCATGAATTTTTTAAAAAGATTGTCACTTGGACACATGGAAACCGAGGATACTTGCAGTAAGGTAAGATTTATTTATTTTATAATTACATGAATATTATTTTATAGTGGTTATAAATTTTTAACCAGCACCGAATTACCGATATGTCCAAATAAGTTCAGAAGATAATAAAAGAATATTTGATAATCTTATATGTTGCAATTTTATCTTTATTTGACCGTATTGAACACAATGATTCTTGTCTTTTAATTGTTTTATCGAGATTGTTTTTCATTATCTGCCGTACCTTTCCATATTTGGTAGTATAATTAAACAATTCGGTTTTGTATCAATATATGGTTTTAGTTTTGATGCATACTTTTGGTCTTATATTTTTTTAGGTATTTTTCGTACTAATAAAAAAAAACAAGAGACGGGAAACATAATATATTGACGTAACAGTTCTGTGAATAAAAACAGCGTTTGCCGGGTAAAATTTGTGGATGTTTCTTTTGTAGCGAATAGAGGAAAATGGATTTGTTTGTTTCAGTTGATGAAAATCAACGATGAAAAAAATTATTGACAGTCTTCGCCATCTTCTTTGTCCTGCCATCTGGTTTTAATCAAGTGTAGGGATACCTTGCGTAGTCCATTTTATCGGTTCTACATCTAGCTGAACTATTTGAACTGGGATTTATCGAGTAACTAACTGCATATAAAACTATAATTAATTTCAAAATCAAACAATAAAAGTGGAGTAGTTTATTCAAATTCAAATGTAAGTATGAATTTATTAAAAGTACAAAAACTAAATCAGGCGTATATGTAACACTTTAAATCCGAATGTTTTCATTTGAAAATACATTTTTCAAAATTCATGTGTAGCCAAAAATTGCAAAAATCATGTTGATACATTTTCTTTTTGGTTGTTTCTCCTCATAACATTTCTTTGTAGCATTAAATTGCATTGTTTATTGCAAAGAAAAATTGAAAGGCTACAACTGATATTGAGATCAACTGTCATACGAACATGATCTGACAATTTTTCAACCTTTATCAATAATTTAAAAAAATGATTCGTCTATATCAATTGACGATATAATTTTGATATATAGGGAAAATACCAAAAATATTCGTATAAAATAATTTAATGTATTCATTTTTTAACAGTAAACTCTATGGTTATTTTTTTTTGACAATTTTAAGCTGAAATGTAGTGGAACCAAACTAATGCCAGAGTACGCGAGGAGTTCCTGTATATATAAAAGTATAACATGATTGAAATAAAAAAATGAAATTCAACACTTAATTGTGCTTAGAGATTATTTCGTCATATTATTTATTGGCAGTTATAAGCTTTCAGTGCTTGATTTTTTAAAAATTATCTGGCTATGATGTTGGAAGATTGGTTACATTGTTCTACGGTTATGTTGATGACTTTACGATAACTAAGTTGAATAATCGTTTTAATTATCCTATATTTAAAATGACAGAACTGTTCTGTGGATTAAAGATTCTAATAAATATCGCTGTAAAAGTCACAATGAAGAACACACGATGAATGAAAAGCTTATCTGAATCTGATAACATGCGACCTGATTGCATATATACTTTGTTTAATGACCGCGAAGCTTTTGGCAAAAACAAGATGTATCTTGAAATAGCCATGAGATTGTAATGATCGGTTTCCAACGTATTATTATTAGGCATCTGTTGTCGCACTTACCTTTTTATTCGCAGTCGAAAATACGAATGAAGTGCTCAGGCAGATATGAAAAGCACGTGAGATTTTAGTGCTACTAAATCTCATTCACAGATACGAGACAAAAATTAAGTATGTTTAAATCTAAGTTTAATTAAGAAAGCACTGATTAGTTTTTACTTCAATCTTTTTATAAAACTCAGCGTTTTCTTTATCGCAATTTGCGGTTGTTTTTTTTATAAATCTGTCTTCAACAAAGTAGATAATATATAAATATAGTTATCATAGTCGACCGGTCTTGCTGGAAAATAAATTGAAATGTCTTCTTTTTCTCTCAACTCTTTTTATTAACTAATATAAAGAACATTTCGTGATTAAACAAGAAAGTAAATGGAAACTTACTCGGTTGAAGCACGGGAAGAATGAGTGCATCTCTCTCTTGATTCCTGGATCCGAGCATATTATTATTAACATTACTAAATGTGTCCTCCATCCATCTGCCTTGTCTTAATGTCTGGTTTTAATCAGACATATTCCGGAATTCTAATATTGAGAAGCGATCTGCTTTATTCGACAAGAATGTCCCAGGAGTAAATATAAATTATGCAAAAGTTTCCATGTATTTAAGTGTGTTGAAGTTAAAAGGAATAGAATGAAGATAAAAGCGACTGAAATCGAGGCTTATTTGGTTGCAATTTATGTAGAAAAATTATCAAGCTCGCCGTATGACGTCGTAAACATTTTATAATCAATGAAATTTGCATATTAACTTCCACTAACTGTTCAATAAATTGGCAGTTAACATTGGTAAATGACAGGAAGCTGGACTGAATTACAGATTTCACAATGTCTAATTAAAAAAAAAAATTGACATGATGCGGAACTTTGCTACAATTCAAATAATTTTAAAAGTGCTGAAAGAAATATAACAAAAAAACAAGCCTAATTGTAAAATTTTGTCTTTTTTGGTTTCGAAATAGCGAACATACAATTTTAACTCGTATCACAAATATGCATCGAATTTAAATAGCATAATGACAAACTATCCAGAGCAGTTTTCAAAAAGAAAATTAAATAAAAATTTTAATACAAATATCGTTCTCTCAACTACACCCCTGGGCAGTATTGTGTCACTGTTGTGATGTCTTATTATAAACCTGCACATACATTATTGTTTACTTGTCGTGAAAAGTCTAGTTACACTTTCGCATAGAATATAATAGATCGCTATTTGTACCCTGTATCACTATTTAGCTAACTTATACTTCACGTATGTTATTTATAATCAATTTACAAACTAAATCAACGGCATATCATGTTAAAATAATTGCTGCAAGTCGTTACTTAGAAGGTTAGTCTGTATGGGAAATATTGCGACATATTTTCCAGCGTCTCGTTGCGGTTATATATTAATATCAAGAAGAAGTAGCTATGTCAACTTGATTGTCAATTTCAGAAGCTTGTTTACCTTACAAATGGAGTTTTACGTTGCTTGATAATATCACTTTTAACACATTACAGGCCGCGAATATAAATTAAAATAAATTTGTGTTCAGTTTATGGATACATATTAGAAAGTTGTTTTTTTGAATCCTTTGGTACGTACCACATCTTCTCTAAATTCCTCAACTAAAATCATTTATTTTTAGAAATATCCAAATAACAATAAGTAAGATATTTATGAGAAATCAGTATTCTATGAATCAAGTAAAATGATTAGTAGATGTTTCACACAGATAACACTTGCAGTATTGAATAAAATTGCAAATGATTTAAATATAGCGTATATGCAACAATAAGGAGTAAAGGGATTTAACTTCTTGGGTACTACAGTTATTTTTCGTGAAAAAAAAAATCCATCCCAAGAGTGTACAGATAGATTATTTTTCTATACGAATTGTTTGTTAGACAATTGCTCAACCCAATGGGAATTAAGTCCTGTTTTTGTGGATTTTTAAATCCGACAGATATGGTAATTAAACCCGCATTCTCCAGTTTACTACGTTACCGGGGAGAGATTATCGTTGTTAACGACTAAAAGATAACAAATTTTTTATCACATGTTTGAGGTTATTACATTTATTTATTTGGTATAATTTAATGAGGGACGTCAGATTTGTGTCGTAGTAATCATGCAGATTATAATATTAAAAAAATGAAAAATGTTGTACTGGATGTTCGATGGGTTGAGCAATTGACCAACAGTAAATTACCACGAGGAAATATGTCAATATAAGTCTTCTCGTTGTAAAGATCTAACATTTTAGTTTCTACGCCGTGGAAATTCATATGTTCCACTTTAAAAATGGACACGGAAAAAATAGTAAAGTTTGCATTGATAGTAACCAAGCCGATTGACCATATAAGTTCAACAGTTGGTCAAGCATACCCGTGAAGTCTTATAATACTTTCTTGGCACATATTTCAGGATATTCCACAAATAAGGCAAAAAGGTATGTCAGCTGCACTGCTGTCTTTCTAAAAATATATATGTAATGTAATTGACACTCTTTTAAATATTTCGTTTTATGTATGAGTGTATATATAAAAACAGAACTTTTGAAGATGTATATTATTTTATTTAAAAAATAATATAAGATGCACTTATACTAGTGGGAAGTATTAATAAATTTAATATTTTCGATAGAAAGCTTTGATGGATTAATAATTTTCAGCAAAATTTTTGTACGCCCGTTAGAGAATGTGTTAAAAATCTCTTTGTATACTTATGGCAAGACCTTTAAAGAAATTTTGTGTTAAATATTGTTTTTTAGACTGAACTTTATATAAAAACACAAATATTTCAATGACATTTCGAGGGATGGTAACTAACATTTCAATAATTTCTGAATTTTTTTACTGAATGTACATAAGTAACATTAAAAAAAATCTTTTCCGCAGTAAATTATTATAACATTAACGTTAATAATTTTGAGAGTTTTAAAAATAAATATTTTATGATTAAATTTGTTTATCTGTAGATAGTATGAATGGTAGATTTTGTGGGTGTGCAAAAAAATGTATTGTCTAATTAAAAATGTTTTTTTTTTAATGTACGCTCTTGTTTTTGGAAAAGAAATAGTATACTCATGTAATCTTGTCTGGTATTTAAACAAATAAGTATTATTAAGCCAAACATCAAACAGAAAGAGTTTCTTGACACTCGCAATGATGTAAATATCGAGTATAATATAGTTAATAGTAATTGTCTACGTGACATGTGTCGTGATATTTTTTTCGCGTCTTTCTCTAATGTTATGACTACTCGAATATATCTCTGAATTCTTGACTCACTGTCTGCTGACTTAGTGGACGTCGTAAAAAGTGCACCAGTGTGTTTCTTAAAAATATCTTTTTCATATTTTATTTTTCGTTATTTCACATAAAAAAATGCATATTTTCTTCAGTCACTTATCAATAATAATATATTTACCATTGGATTAACTAATATTTTGTATCCGGGGCAGCGTAGAAGTAAGCGTGCGCGCCTAGCAATCGAGCAAATACAGGTTTAATTTATAAATCTGCCAGACTTTTAATAACCCGAAAATACAGGACTGGATAGCCATACGGCTTGGGAATTGTACGACGAACAATTCTCGTGAAAATAATCTGTCAAGACATGTCTTCAAATTGCGGATATCCATATAATCGGATATCTTCCTACTGTGTAGATACATGTGGTCTACTTTAGGATCGAACATGGCTTAAAATATATATTTAATGCTATTGTTAAATAATATTAGTACGGAATACTTATAAAGTACTGTGGTAAGGATTAGTAAATAGTAAAGGAATTTTGATTTAATGATTCCGACTATAAAAAGTTATTTTCATTTCTTGTATTTTGTTTGCTGTATGGTGCACGAGATATTGCTTTGTCATAAACAATATACTATTTTCTTATTTAATATCTGTATTAACCTAGAATACGAAAGAAGCTCTTTGAGAAGCAGCAATTTTGATAGACCGATTTCAAACGCTGTCAATTTTCATAGAATTTTAAATATACAAAAAAATTCCATATTGTATTTTTATAATGTTGTTATATGTTTTAAAATTTACAAATACATGACTTAAACTACAAATTTCAATGTACACATTTTGAAATGCTTGTTTTACGATTTACCTACACTGCCTTACAGTTAACGTTATTTGTATAAAAAACAACACTTACATTCTTATTCCGGGTTGGTACAGACATTTTTCCAAAAAGAAAAGTGAAACTAATTCTCTCTTAATGATTAATTGTTTCTTAGAGGCATTTTTCACCAGAGCGGAACTTCGAAAAATAGGTGACACGCTTTTGATATTAGTTCTATTGATTTTAATTTAAATTAATTTATTTACATGACTAACGGAAGTTGGTAGTTTTTAAATCTTTGTAAAAGCAGTTACAATTATTTGGCTCACCATATGCATGGTTCTCAACGGGACAGTATCGTTTTTGGCAGTGCTTCGTCGTTTTGTAAAAATAAAATAATTCTATCATTTTGATGGATATTTTAAAATGTGGGTAAATATTAGTTCAAGCTTAAATCACCAGCAGTATTGATGTGCCCACGTATTTTTTTATTTTTTTAATAATATATTTATATTACTGTATTTAAATACTATAAACATTCACAATTTTACAAGATAATGTAAATTGTGAAGAAACGAAATTCTATAGTCGACTCTGATGTTAATATTCACTAATATTATAATTGAAATGAATTGGTGAAATGGGTTTGATAAAATAGATTTACATCTTTACACATGACGTATTTCCACACCACTGTTACTCATGATGCATGCAGGTAATATACATAAATACTCATCTCTTATAATATATATCGTCGCAAATATTGCAGGAACACGTATCTTGATTTTGTGGTTTTAGTCACTTTGTAAAGTATAGTTTAATTTTCTGTAATCTCTTGAATTATTTGTATATTTTTGCATTAACATATGCGTTAATAAATCTTGTATAAATTATTTGTTGATATAACTAATGTGCCTATAATCAAGAGATTGTAAAAAATAAACTACACAAAAAAATAATATACGTATTCCTGCAATACTGGCGACGATATTTAAAATTGTAATACTATGTGGCTAAAACTGCATATTAATAAGTTTACAAATCACAACAGTTCTTTAAGTGTGATAAATATTATCGGTATGTACAGCAATACAAATCAGAGCTCAAGATTGGTTTATGAATAAAAGTCTAGCCAAAAGTATTTCGGAACGGATTCCGTATAATATTAATACGTATTAAATGAGTAAAAATATTATTTTTTTGCTCGTTCTGTTTTTATGTAAAAAATATGGTCAAATTAATTGGATTTAGTTAAAGAGAAGATGTCCAAGCTACATAGTAGCAAACAAGAGAAAAACGCGATTGAAATTTTAAAGAAACAAATTAATATTTAGTATGAAGTTTATATTATTAAGACTGTATTAGGAAATGTGACTACTTAAATGACATATGCTACATCTTTCTTGATTTTTAGATTATTAAAAAATGTATTACTTCAAAAGTTATCTAATCTTTTGTGGATGATAATTTAAATTTTGGTCGTTTTGTGCTTGAATTTTTATTAATATTATATTAGTCT
>JAGVSQ010015260.1:0-10233 GCA_022683975.1 Rhyacophila evoluta
CCCACCGAGATAAACTACCATAGTTAATTTATATTTGATGATTTTTTTTGTGTTGATGTAGAAATAAACTTTATGTTTTGGAAGTATTTTGTAACTACAAAATAACTGTCAGATATTAATGGTAATTGCGTTATTATATAATAACATATGACTTCAACGATAACTCGTATTTGCTTTGAGGGTTCGATAATGCTAAAAATAACAGTTTTATTTCAATATTGAATTAAGCTAATTTTAAATTATTTAATCAAACGTCGTATTAGTGATTGCAGGGAATAACGACTAAATATCAAAATGATCAATACCCTGGATACACGTGGACCCATGTTTTATATGAGTATATTATTTAAGTTAAGCCCAATATCATATTTACATCGTGTATGAGAACCATCGTACAAAAAGAATTTTAAAGCATTGAATAACAAAATTTTATATATCGGCTTATGTTACCTTGTCAAGAATTTTGGATGAAACGAAGTTGGCGTTAGCATTGAAGAAGAATGTTTTGCAAATATTTTTAATGGAATGTATATTACACGTTCATCATGTATATGAGGCTACGACAGCTAACTCTCCGGTATTTTTTCCTCTTCTGTTTATATCATTCATGTATAATCGTGGCATTTCTTCATATTAATCCCAAAACACTCGACAGCTAATCACACAAAGAAGACAATAAAAATAAGAGATAAAAGTTCACATGTACGAATGATATTTCCCACAGTTATAACCTGGCTAATCTTAAAATCGATACAATATATAAATGTGTATAATTATAATTTATAAAACTCGAATTTATTGTTAAATTTACTCAATATTTAATTTTAGTTTAATTAACGTAATACAATAATGTACACGGTTGAGTTTCAATGAAAAAAAGCTGAAGGATGTTAATAGTCTTGCTACAAAATTTTCCGGAAAAATAATTTATTCCACGGCGATAATTAGGTGCACTTAGGGAAATATCATTAAGCCACGATTTTCTCAACGAGGTGCCGTCCGTTTTGCTCCCCCGAGTACAAAACTTTATCCGAAAGGGATTTTCCGCCAAGCTTAATCTTTTTGTCTAGCGTACAATGGCTTTGTTCACAGACTTGTATATTAACTTATTATACATGCGAACACAACTAGTAGAAATGAAGCCACTCCTCAAACCATGATGATTACGTAAACAATACGTGAATTTGTATTTGCTGGAAATTGGGACGCGTGAATAATTGATTGGTTTCTCTATTATAATAATGCATATAAAATACATTTTCGATTACGATTCAATAATTTTTTTTATAAATTATTTCTGTATTGATTTATTAAATAGTTAGGTTAAAAACCGTTTAGTAAAAACGTCAAGACATCATATAGCTGAATTCATCGTTTTTATTTAATTACTTAAATGTAAAAAATAGAATGCAGAGATTTATGTGCAATACTTCATTTTTAGACTGGTCATCTTGACACTATTGTGATCCATATGCCCTTTTTTCGGAGCGAACATGTTAAATAAAAAAATGTAAACTCTTGAGAAGTCAAACGAAAATCTGACAATGGTTCAATATTCGATTCAGTAATTGATATCATGTTCGATAAAAGACTGTTTCTATGATAATTAAACAAGTAAAAATCTGAATGATTTGGAAAATGAATAATTTCCGATTCCTGAAACGACTTCAAACGATATCAAAATATATTTGTAATATGAGTATAAAAACAAAAACTCCAATTCTTTTATTTTATTGGTGAAGTAGCATGTGTGTTTTTTTTTGAGGAGACATATTACGTCTAAAAGTACAGCCGAAATTAGAGAATTCAATTTTCACGCATATGTATGGTGAAAGTCGTTAGAAATTTAAAATACGACTGAAAAGGGTTGCGATGTGCTGAGTTTTCGTTCATTTAACGCAAGCTTTTATTTCACGTACGTGTATATTCGCAAATTTTAATTACCTATATGGAATCCCTAGAGTTACTCTTTTGGTCATTGTATTAAATGACACGTTTTCATAAAATTTTATCACGTTGGAATAGCGTATAAGCTCTGTTGATTCGTATTAAGCGTAATCAAATAACGACCATAACGACCCACACGAAAGAAAACGAATTAAAATAATTTTGAATTTAAAAACAATCAAGCACCATCACTTCAAAATATTTTTCTTCATATTCACTTCCAATGTGGATATATGGCTACCACGTGCCGCTTACATTACTTTCTGTCACCCGGGAGTCGCTCCGCATCAACCCAAGAGACGCTGTCATGTTAACCCCGCAGAATAAATCCTGTAAATAGTACTTGACGGTGTTCCGGGATACCGCAATTCTACCAATCGAAAAAAGCACTAAGCAAGATTCAGGCTTTTTGAGGGCATCCACAGCTTGTGAGCCATATTGTTCCAGTATCGCTGAACGACGTTTAATGTAACAGGAGTCTGACTTTTCATGTCAAATCTCCTCACCCATAGTATTATGCAAATGAAAATACTTCGACTAACATTCTTTTAAAATATCATAAGCCTAGTAATAAATTTATATAATTTTAATAAAAATATATAAGATCATTATCATATTATAGATTCATCTCGTATTCATTGCGGATATTTAAAAAATACTCAAAACGATAGCTAGAATTTCTCATGATTTCCACAAACGACGTATAGTTGTGTAGCATTTAAATATTGTAGTTAATATTGGTTCTAGAATAATAAAAAATATCTTTTTATAAATATAAACAGAATAAACGATACTACGTGAAATGTTCGCTTTACTTTGCTGATAGGTATGTAATACATTGGATCAATTCGAACCCCTTATTCTTATATGGCTCCATTATGCAGGTGTTGTGCATTTTTTATAACACCATAACGTCCCCTGACTCACTTTACCCCACACCATCTTATATGGGAAGGAAGATACTTCGATGCATTCACCTGGAATAAAGTTTGCTCAAGCGTTCGATAATCATTCCGGTATTACGTATCTTCTGAGCTATTTATTTTTTGTTAATAAAAATTGAACATTCATTATATAAAAACATATATGTATAATATGAGGGGGGTTTATGCAAAGTAAACATATTCCACTGTGTCATAATTTAAAAGAGGAAGTTCTTTTATGCAAAAAATACTTGTTCAAAATCTTTCCCTTTACATTTTAGCATAGAGAAGTAACTTCACTTTGGAAAAACCTTCCTTATATAATTCGCCACGTAATGATAATGTTTTAGATTGAGATATTTCTTACATCAAAATAATTCCGTGCACTCTTTTATACTTGATCTAGACTAGAGATTTTATTGACTAGAATATTCGGATTCTTAAAAACATACGTATAAAACGAAATGTGTCACTAAATAATAACATATATTATTGCGCATTTCCTGCACTTGAATATTGGTCCTTGATTTTTTGAGACTTTATTTGCAGAAAAATAAATGTACGCCTCAAAAGTCCTCAAGCTTTAGATGCATTCCGATACTGTGGGATGGATGATTTTGGTGGAATGTTGTTTACTAGTATTTTAAGTTATTTGTCTAAATTTAGTGAAAATATTTTTGAAAACATTTGGTTTATTTTCGAAATAATTTAAAAAATAATGAAATCAGCAAAAATTTACACAGCTTTTTATCTGTTTGCCAAAGTAACACTTTTGTTTTATAATATAAATTTATTATTTACGGAATTTTTGTTATAATTTAGCAGTCGAATACTACATACTATTCGTTGGATGGACAGGCAGAAATTCATCGAGCAATCGATGTAATATTTTTGTTTATGTAATGATTTTAATGTATATTTGGAGAGTAGACAAGATATTGAGTAGGAAATATAAAAGGAAGATATTTTTCAAGCTATTAAATTTTTGTGAGATGTGGGTTTTTCCAATGCAAGGCAATATTGATTGGTATATGTACTTGAAAATTTCATACGAGGTACGAATCGTACCTATCAATACAACTGTATAATTGCTACTGTATCAACCAAAATCATTTTAAGTATTAATTTATTTATTATTTACTTTAAGTTGTTAGCATACTAACGAGACTTGATCGTGTGGAGGTCCAAATATTTCATTTTTGGAGTGAACATATTCACACTATCCAAATCCATATACTCCACTTTCAGAGCGGACATAAAATACCAACTCAAAATGTAATAATTATAATCCTGCAAATATGCTTAATTGATGACTTTTTTTCGATAAAACCACTACTGCTTCTATCTATTTATAAAATAATACAATAAACGCTAAATAGTATGAACGAAAACGGTCACTTTCTTGTTTCATTATCAATAAAAAAGACATAAATGTCCTGTCAGAGGTAAATCATAATTTTCGCCGTATCGAAAAAATTCATAATTGAAAAAACATCAAAATTAGTATACCGGGAAAATCTACATAATCTGACAAATGTTTAGATGTATAAACAATTCATATTAACATATAATTTAATTTATTATTTTTATACTTTGAAATTAAATACTTAATATTTTAGTCACACATAATTATCATTACAATATTAATACCGTGAAATATTATTATGTCTTCGATACCAAATAAAGGAAAGAGTACCTTGTAATATAGACATTCGATAATAACGTATTGTACAAGAATATGTGTGGGTGATCAAAACTGTTTTCCTCAAATAATATGTCAAATTTTTTAAAAGATATTTAACACGAAAGGATATTTTGTGAAATGTTTGCATAAAACATCAAAAAAGTCTTCTTTAGAATCGTCATGACATGAAACATTATTTTTATCGTTTTACTGCATGTTTACCACGTATTTGTCTGAAAGGTTAAACAAAATTGTTGTTTGATGATATACGGATGTGTAATTTTGATTAATATGTGTATGTGAAATATATATATTTTATATTAGTATTTTATAAAATAAATTTGGGTACGCGAAATGATAGCATTCGAATCATCTACGAGTACACTGTATTAAATGGATTTTAAATAATTGGTTTCTAATTAAAAATACGTAACGATCGTCTCTAGAATCATTAAATCAGGTATTACGAATAGGGGTCGAGAGAGGTGACATCTCAGGCAGAGAAAGGTGCCCGACCTGTCCCGATCTGTTTGATTAATAATAAGTTTGAAAAAGGACTTTTGTTAAACTTTCATTAATAAAGAGCTTCAGTAAATTGACAATGTTTCAGGATAGATTAAACAACTTAACTTTACGCTCAATAGAACGTAGCCTGGCAATAAAAGTTGTCTATGACTAGATGATTAAAGACTTCGCCAACTTTAAAGAAGAAAATTATATTTCAGCGTATTACAATTAATTACGAACTATGGTGGGCTAAAATAAATATGAAGAATTACCATCAATTCGAAATAACTACCAAATATAATAAAAATACACAAATAAAAAATTCTCAGTGTGACTTATTTTGCATTAAACCTGATTTTATTTCAACATCGTAAAATAAGTTGAATATATATGTATCGATATTTTTTTTCTAGTTTATTTTAATTATATCAATACATTTATGTTAGATATTACAATTTGAAATTTATTAAATTAAGATAACTTATTTATGCTCGTTTTCAAAACTTTATTGTTTACTTTTCGTTCCTGTGTTTTGTTCTATTATAGAAAAGTTTTGGAAGACAAATTGTATACAGTAGGCGCTTTGGAATGGTCTTAAACATGTAAAGCTTTTAAATCAAAAAGCTTTTGTCGTAAAAGTATAATAATATTATATAACCCGTTATAAAGGGAATACTAAAAGCGAGAACTACAATAAAGGCGAATTGCACGAAAAGATCAAAATAACTGTTCTGGCTGCACCAATATCGTCGCACCAATATAAAATTCTCGTGGAAACTTTGTCTCTTTTTACTAAAATACACCGTTACATGACAGTATAGTTTCAGATACAAGATTCCAATTTTGTAATACAGCCTCGAGTAAACTGAAAACCACTTAATGCAAATACTTAAATATTATTTTATCGTCGCTCTACAGACTGAGTCATATTAATTAATTAAGTCGATTTCAAGATGATAACATAAATAGTAAATTTTTAATATTCGCACCAAAAATGGTATGTATAGATCTCCACGATGTAAATAATTATCTTAATATAAATATTATAAAATTACTTATCAGTCAACTACTCAACATCTATCTAAGAAGTCTAGTTCAGGATCTTTGATTTTTTTATTCTTAGCAACCGAAGGATACTAACTCGCAATATCCGCCTCTCAAGCGTAATTTTTACCTCTCAGCTACCAGGGTAACAACAATATTGATATTTAAATTTCGGTGGCCGATTGCAAAATAAAAACGCTTTTCAGATTCTTGCATTAGTATATTTAATATATGGGTAAATTTCAAATCATTTTGTCATCATGTTGTCTCTGTGTGTGTTCAATCGAAACAATTAACTTACTATTTTCCAATACATATATATATATATATACTTCCATTTTCCTAATAATAAATTCAAGTCCGTGTTTTGTATTTAAATACTCATAGTAAAATGAAAATCCAAACCAGTAATTAACGATCTAAAAACGAGAGTTGGTCATATATTATATTATTACGTTTATACGTATTAGTAAAAAAATGATATACGTATGTATATAATTTGATATATACGAGAAATAAGTACAAAAAACTTAATTAGCAGGAAAATATGATATAAAGGTTAAAATAGTTAGTAAGAAAACGTTAATATTTTTGTCTTGACAATTCTTAATCGTCCCATTTAAGGCGCTGAAATTCCAAAAGTCCATAAGATAAATTTAATGCTTTTCACGGGCTTACTGCCAAAACTTACATAGCTTTTCTCGCTGAAACTTTGACTATTTCCACAAAAAGAAAGCTCTATACGTAGGCTAACCCTACAATGTAAAATCTATCAGACGGCGCCGAGAATACTAAAGGCCTTACAAAGTCTAGCCAATATCCAGACGCTTTGTTCAGCCCAAATACAGCCCGATAAGTTAAAATAATAAATCAAACTCAGGTTATTTTAATGTATGCCGATATTTCATTATTTCTTATTCATGACACACTCACCTGTAAAACTTTCACATATTCAACAAAATCTGTTGGCAAAATCAAATCTACATGACCATACTCACAAACGTACTATGTATGATATATCTCATCTATCGTAAATAAATAACATATCTATATGTTTTCAAGTAATATTTTTATTAAAGCAATGAATTGGTGGTCAATAAATCTGATCGGGATTCCCAAAAGTTAAGATTTTTTATTTAAACGCAAATCTTTTATATAATTTTAACTTGTTTGTTAAAAAAAGCTACAATCACATCAATTCTCCTCAATACAATAATGATTTACGCTGATTTTGAATATTTTGGCATTTGAAATGTCATCCTTACTTCAAATTATTAATTCATACATAATGTAAGCGGCAAATTTTAGTATCAAGCTTCGTACGTTATTCTTCATTTCTTATTTACACATATAATTATTTATAACTCCTAGCTTACTAAATCCTAACCGTAATGCAACTTCAGAAGCACTTTGGCAAGACGTGACTAATAAAAAAACATATCACAGGCAATGGCTGTTATACAAGAGCTTGCTATATTAACGACTCAATATAGGTGTTGGTAAACTAATGGCGAGACCATAAAGATAAATAAAAAATACACTTCGAATATTATAAAATAGTTGAAAACATAACTTTTATTGTGCTGTAAAAATATCCACAAATCACTATTGCTATTCAATTTGGCAATTCCTTTTGCATCATTTGACTTAGCAGAAACGTGCATGTGGGTGGGTAATAATTGAAAGCGTAAAATACTCTTGATTTGAGAACTAACGTTAGCTTCTACCAATATTAGGCCAACACATGTGAACGTACTATTTTTATATTTTTTGTAATCGTAGGAAGAATTAATTTCACATTAAATTGTCACACCTGGTGTAAATTGTTATATTATAAACATATTATATAATATTATTCAGTTCTGAAACATGCAGCTATGAAGCTGGCTAATAGCCGTAAGATGGATTTCTACCAATTAAATAATCCCAATTATCTTAGTGAATCCCTTGGAAATACCCAAATACGTTTAATTATATCTGCAATAAATAATTACATCCAAGTTAAAATGTAATTACTTGAAATACTCAGTCTTTTGGCAGTTGATTTCCACTTCTTTTGCAAAAAAAATTATTCGTAGTAAATAAACCAGATTCCAGTACCGTTCTACAATCACGCATACTTACTTATTACTGTTATAAATAAAACCAATTCAGAAGAGACCTGAATAATTTTTTAATTATATTTTCTGCGAGTCATCTTGAATTATGACGACAATGTGAATGACTCGCTGTTACCGAATTTCTCATATTCCTCATGAAATGTGGTTTACCTTGATTTTATTCAACTCGAATTAACATTTTTCATCCGGAGGATGTGGTTAATCTACGTTATATAAGATAAAACAACTTCTAGTGAATTAAGGTTGGAGAACTTTCAAGTCTTCGCGGTTTTAGTTATTTAAACTTACTTGAGAGTTTTCATTTTTAACCGTGCTCAGAATTTAAACGAAATTTACACGGGTGTAAAATTGACGACGTACTTACGGGAAAATGGCAATTTCACGGAATTTTAGATCTGTAGTTTAATGTTATGAATCTATAAACTGAATGTTTTTTGTTTGAACAATATTTTCTGACATATTGAACGTTTTAATGCAGAATTAAACCCAGTTTGTGACAATTAAAGATATACCAAATCGCTAGGAAAATATTTTATATATATAACATGTAACTCAATTATATAATATACTATTTAGTCAATAAATATATGGGGGATTTTAAATGGTATATACGGTAAATTTAAAGTTTTTATCTATTAGCGATATCTAAATGTGAACTCTAACGAACGGTAACGAATCTCTACGCAACAACACTGTAAGCAATAAATATGAATGTGCACCGAGTACGGCGTCTCATAATACTTATAATAACATCTGCTGCAGATATATCAAATTCTTGATACGTTGTTTGTGTATTTTATGTCTAAAAAATATGAGAAACCAAAGGCAAGTTGCAAATAGCGCTCAATGGCGAAGTTAATAAATTTTAAATCGTATTAATAAAAGTATTCTGTTTCTAATATATTTCATGAATTGTGGACTCGGAAGACTATAAATGAAAGCAGTATTATTTTTTAAAGATAAATAAAAAAGCATACGAACAATTTAGTGTGGGGTTACTACAATACCTGTGTGTATATATTAACTAAAAAAAAAACCATTACCAACACAATGACAACTCATTCCAATCTAAAGACCCACTTACCACTTTTTTTTTATATCGTGTTTTTATTATGGTGCGAAATAAGAAAAAAAAATAAAAACATATTACATCATGTTCGTGAGTACTTTTTCTACAATCCATTTCGAAATGGTTTTATTTCATGACGCACCGTTTGTATCAAATCAAACACTACTTTGAGATCACGATCACCCCAACTTCCGCTAATGCACACCTATGATATGTTATCGATACAACTTTCACAATATTAAAAAAAATGGTTATCCAGTATCACGTTACAAAAGCATTTCAAACATACGTTAGAAAACGAAAGGTTAATAGCTTTGATGCATGTAAAGCGTTAAAAAATAACAATAATTCATGGTGTTTAAAACATATATATATATAACATTTATACATTTTACTTGAATAGTAACGCGGAATATATTTACCCCAATTATAATATACGTGAGTTGGATTATTTATGTATTATTTTATAAGCGTTTATTTTTTAACATTTCTTTAAATTGCGTAGATTCATAATTCCGACGCTTAGAGTAACATGGTAAAAAATCATATGGTTTTTGTCATTTTTATTTTACTATCAAAATATTCTCAATTAACAAACGGTCTTCCAAATAATGACATTGATATTAAAATTGATCAACTCAGGGTGAGACTTTTTTTAACATTCAAAAAAGTTATTTTATTTTACTGTTTTAGTCAATAATATTTAAATTATAGAAAAATTTATCGTTATATATTAGGCAAGATCTCACATTATTTGTCACTGTATACTTATGTGCAAAAATATCATGAAGATAACTAACCGATTACAAATAAGAATTGATGAAAAAAAATCTCCAAATATTTTTATTTAAAAAACAATCGACATTATTTCAAATTTATGTTGATTTAAATTCTAAATTATTTAAAACTGGTAAACTTCCACATGTGAGATCACTGTTA
>JAGVSQ010015261.1:0-10232 GCA_022683975.1 Rhyacophila evoluta
TCCTTCTGTATATATATGTATTTTTAATTCTTTCTTTATTCTTTTTTTTAATATTGAAAAACAATATAAAAAAATAGCAATGTAAAATATTATCCGTAGGTAGTCCATGTATTTTATATGAAAATATAATATTTGAAAATGACGGCGTCACAAACCTTTAAAAATTTGAAAAAAATATTTATCTTTCATTTATAAATTTAGAATTCAATCGATCTTTTATGTTTCATTTATATATTTAGAATTCAATGGATCTTGTTATTCAGATAAAGTATGTGGGAATTTATATGAACATATATCACATTTCCAGTATTCAATGAAATACCTTTTGAAATGTTTGCTTATTAATAAATGGTTAATGTTTGTTGAAAATAATACAAAAGATGTCTTGATGATTTTCAATGGTTGAAGTACTTGTTAGTTAAATATTTCTTCGTTCACGTTGTTTATATACATAGTTTATTTCGTTTCTATGATAGAGTTTATTAATTAAAATCCATTGTCTTGAAATTGGTGAAATAAAAAAAATTCTAACCCGGATACTAACGATTTACAAAAAAATAACAGCTAAAAAACATCGATGTGGCTTAAACAATATCGGCTTTGAAGTTTAAATGTAAGATTACTTAATTACAAAATAAATTCTTGACCATACCTTTTCTGAATTACATGTATGCCATTTTTGTTTTTACAGAACATGTACGTTATCGTTGTATTGTATTGTATCAAGATGTTGTTTTATTCATAAAAAAAAAATTCACTTAGAATAAGATTTTATGGGCAAAGACTAATTATCGTATTAATTAAAATTTAGTTGGCAGAAAGCCTCTAATCCACAAAACATTAAATAACTATTAAAGTAGTACGTTTCCCGAGAGTTTGGCAAGAAGAAAAGGCGTAGTATATGCCATGTAAGAATTTAAATTTTCTATTATAGTCTGAATAATATTTTTTAATTAAGTTATGCTAAATGTTTTATACTTTAAATTTTCACTTGCGTTTTACTCGGTTAGATCAAAATGTAGCTTGGACGTTTTCTGCTTAAGCACATCCAAATAATATGCTGTTGTGAATAAATAAATGTATCAAATCTTTTTTGCGTCACAAATCCGCCAACAGAGCTTTATCAATATTGCTTAAACTCTAGTGCCAAAAACGTTCAGAAGCAGTCGAAAACGAAAATTTTGCAAGTTGCTGATCGTGAAGTCCTTTTTTCAAATCAACATGGTACACATGAACTTTCACAGCCTGAAAATATCTTGGCAGTTATTTATTAATGTTGATTTTTAGCCGTTTTTTAATACACGTCTCGCGTTTCCACGCATTATTTAAATAAAAATATTGTTTGAAAATTCAAAATTGTATTTCAGAAACGCACAGAAATTAACCTTACGATGAAATTCACAATCGATTCACAATGTTAGTGTATCCACTAATCTTCTCGTATACGGACATACGTAATAATATCATTATATGTTATATATTCTGCTCATAGCTTGAGAATACTTTGTTGAATCAAAGAGGTTTATAAAGGAATCAACCAGTTTTGTTAATTTAGCTACAGTTTCATCTAAGATTACCTAGATATAGATACTAGAAAATGATAACATTTAATTCTACTTGATTATTTTTTTTTACATTATTAACATGATATACAAAGTGTCATATATTTTATTTTCAGGCATACTATATCAACACGTTCCACTTTGTGCAACCAAGTGATATAAGTTATCTTTATAATTTTTGAAAAATAAATGTCAATATGAATGATTATCTTTTGAATTTATGTTTATATATTTCTTTTTTTATTACCACTAAGAATTTGACTATGGTATATTACTTTAAAAAAATCAAAGATTCTTAAATTATGTATAACTGTGCTTTATACACGAGCAAGTATGAATAAAGATTAGTATAATGGCAGCTAAAAAAGATTTTAAAACTTAATTTATTATTATTTTAATTGGAATTAAAATATGTTGATTAAATTCTTACTGCATAATTAAAACGTGGACAGAATACGGTATTAAATTAAGCTTTCATTAATAATTTATCGCCACGTCGTTATTTTCAGATAAAATAGTATTTTTTTCCGTGACCGATCTTTATCGGAATATACACGATGATTTTAACATATCGGATTGATAAAATATTTTGAGAAACGCAAAATGCCAAATACGCAAACTTCTACCAAACATCTACTTCCACAAAAGCTGTGCGGAGCTATGGGGCACCCTTGAAGACAAAGCTTTCAGATGATCAAGTTCGCGACGTGTTTGCTTAACAATAGAGCGAACTGACAAGCATAAAACAGTTATACGGGGTTGATCGTCCCACACCAAACCTATAATAGAATTTCAAGGCTGTGCTATAAAAATTTATCGCACGAAATTTTGATCGTAGCCGAATGAGAATACAAAAGTTTTCTTCGACATATTACTTCATTGACATCAACTAAAGTAATTTTATATACAACTGCTATTGAGATAACTAAATGTATTTTGAGAAATATAATAAAACTGACTATCAACTGAAAAATATATATATGAAGCTTTTTTGTACATTTTTACAGGAATTTATTGTTATTACTAACTATTATTAAATAAAGATAGTACAAGACAACGTTTTCGTCTTTCTTAGATCGGAATATTTGTGTACTACCACAAAGCTAGTAACAGATATTATCGTCGTATTACTGTCAAAAGACGTTAAAGTGAAAAAGTGAGAAAAAGTATGATCATAATACATTAAGAAATTGTCGTAAAATCTATTTAACAGAGAGACTCAAACATTAAAACTCGATTATTTCAAAACTTAATTTTTCACTTTAACGTCTTTTGCCAGTAATACGACGATATAATCTTGAAATGATATATATCGATAGGTTGATTACCGAGGAAGACGTTCTCGCAAAGAAGGCCGGTGACTGACACAATCTTCCACATACATTTTCTAGTAGTTCGGTTATTATTGTAATTTTTTATTTTTATTTTATAATGAGACTCAATTTTGTGATACAAAGCAGTCAACTCCAGCGCTTTTGCTGCTGCTTAAATGTTTAAAATGTTAAAGTTCTTTTTTCTTGTCGATTTCTACTCCGGAAGTGGAGCATATAGAACTTCACAGTAAGATGATATCCATTCCAAAAATGTAGTATGTGGATCTCTGTAATGTAAAATAACTGTTCGATAGATTTTTTTACTATGATTGACCGTCAGATAGTTACTAAGTATGTCGTGTATTTTTGGATTTTTTAAAATCTAGTAATTGTAAGAATAAAGTCCATAATATCCAGCTGGGAAGTACTGTAGCTAAGTTTTTAATTAAAGAGAAGATATGGGTTTTTAATTTCGTAATCATAATTGAATTAGATAATATGTGCAATAAGTTTGATGTCATATTTCACGAGAGACGTTTTTTGAAAGGTGGTTGTTTTCGTGGCTTAAACACAGCGCCACGGCTCAAGTGTTCAAAATTCTCAAGCGTCGGCAAATAATGGCTGTTTGAACTGAGGAAAGTAATTAATTCTCGCTAAAGAGTGTAAAGCTAATAACAATCGATTCTCTCGCCAACTTTGCTTATATAAGCCGCTATTCAAAATGAAAAACGAAACTGAGTGGTAAGGATTTATTTCAATTAGTGTTATTACATATTTTTTTGCAGCCGCTTTCTTTTGCTTTTATTAAGTGGTAAGATGCTCGTTTAGATGTACGTACACGATTTACGCACAGTGAAATGAATTGATGAATTAACATTTTTCAATCGTATTTTATTATTAATTTACCTAAAATTTTTAAGTGAAAATTTGGGTGAGCGATTAAAAATTGAAAATCTCTCAATTTATCAAAATGTTTTGATGCAATTTTAATCTCATCATGTCAACTATTAGAAAAAACAAACATTAAAAAACATGCTACATCGATGGCTCAAAGTGAAAAGTCCACCTTTAGCCGTAAATTACTCAATAATACCATCTTGTTGAATCATGCTATATGCACGTTCCGTACTATTTCGATAATTTAAATATACTGAAAAAAAACAAATTTATTCAAATATATCGGAAAAGGTTCAAAGAAAATTTGACAACTTCATTCGGATCTGAGACCTACACTGATAAAATATGATTCTGTTTTTTTTGTGTTCAGATCTATCAAAAGCATGTCATTCGTAAGCCGCTTAACGTGTTTTTTATATCAAAATAATCGCAAAAATAAATTTCAAACAATCAATTTCTCATTCTCCTGTAAATTTATGATTTTCAAATTTGCACTTTAATCCATCCCATCGATTTTTATAACAATACAGTTTATTTTAAATCCTAAAATCTTGCACTCTAAGTCATCAGAATGATCTTTATATGGATAAGCATAGAAATTTCCCACGCGTGTGTATCTAAAATAAATTGCAGAAGGTAAAAACAGTAAATAGTATGCTCAGATTGCAAAGTTTTTTGAATAAATATTTGGGTATGGACATGATTTAACGAGTAGAAAAGCTTTGTTATGCACCTGCAACAAGCGCTATAAGAAAGCGTTTATAAAAATAATTTTCGGTATTTATATGACACAGTTAAGAAAAATGAGTTTTTCTCATAGATAGAGTATTAAGTACAGTAAAAATGATTATAAAATGCAGTGTATTTTTTACGCGTTCATATAAGAGGTACCCGATCTATTTAGTTCAAGGCTTCGTCGCTTCTGTCTGTGTTGTTGTTTTACGAACATCATAGAACTTGTTAAGATAAACGAGCGGGTTAGCAGAGTTGTCCAAGTGAATCCATCAAATTGGTGGATCCATCAAAGTTTAACATAATTACTTTAGTACTGGTTATTGTGGTACATATATCATTTCCGAATCTTTAAATTAAGAAATCCTAAATATAACCAGGTTGGATACCATTAGATAGACATGTACGTTGCGCCTTATATTAGCAAAACTTAAAATTAATGTATGCTACGCTATAACGAATTAGTACATTTGAGAAAATGTATTTTTGCTAACACACATATGGAGTGAGCCATCCAAAAACCATCACTGTTGATTCAATATTCTTAATCTGAACAAAAGAAAGTTTTAATGAAATTATTATGGATCATTTAGTTTAGTACACATATCATTTACGGTAGTAAAATATATGCAAAGAATTATTATTATGGATGTGATAAATTTTACTGTTATTTCAGCTGTGACATGATTTTCGATGGCAAATTAAATACGAGAATTTAACTATTGTAAGCTAAGAAGTAATTTAGAGAATAGAATTATTTAATTTATGCCTCTGAGACATGCAGCTTTTGCTGAATTTTAAGCTTCACCTGAAAAGTGACGGTCTCAGAAATATTACGATGTGATGCTCACTTTCATGCAAATTTATCCACGCTCTTCGAATCTATAATAAGCTTTATAAAAGTGAATAAATTAAAATATTTCGCAATATACTGAGGTGTATTTTATTGAACAGTCTTTATAAAATTATTTATACATTCTCTTTTGTTACCCGCTATCTCTGGAACAATAAACCCACATTGCATATTTCGTTTAATGAAAGTACTTTGGTCTAATATTTTAATACCACGAATAGTTAAAATATCATTTATTTTCAAAATTTTGATGTTAATTCATAAAATGTTTGTGGTTTTGAAACGATGCAAAGCTATGTTGTGCAAAGCTTATCATAAATAATGAAAATATAGTATAACCCTTTTATATTGAATCTTAAATAATGAAAAAAATATAAAACCAATAGAATCTATAGACATTTTTAAGTTTTACGATTTTTATTTAATAACTCAGTAAATATGTGATAGAAATCGTAACAATTTAACGTAGTTGATTTTAAAAATTACTAAGAGTTTGAACGATATTTGTGGTATCGTATATTGTAGTCGAATTCCATCTAAACATTAAAAACTATTAAATTATTATTAATGAAAACCACGACAACATAATATATTTAATAAGCACAATATTTGATAAAATTATTTGTTAAAATCATTGTACTGGTCTTTCAGTGAAATTGATTTTTAGTTTTGAGTTGATCAGTGAAGAACGGATAAAGAAACACTATCGAATTAAACATTTTTAGGATAATTGTTGCCGTACTTTAAATGTGTACATATTGGATACCATTGTATCACGTAAAAGTTCAATAAGTCAATTATTTATATTAATTTAAAACTCTTAAAATTTTATTTTGTAAAGTGTGACAAATGATCTCTTTAACGGGGTGCTTAATACGAGTGCATAAAAATTTAAAAAAAGAAAGCTAAAAGTTTTTATGTGAATTCAATAGCATTTGTGATGGCAAACAGAAGTAAAAAAATATAAATAACGAATCTATTATTTGAAAAAAAAGTCAGTTTTTAAGCTATGAAGTAATTAATCAAATGAATACTATTTAATGATGAATAATGAGTTTAACAAGTAGAGTGAATCTTGTATTACAATGCGTGCAAGCGATTTATTTTTAATTAATGTGATAGGCAAACAAGAACAGAGCACGATCAAATAGTTTATCTGTTCGGTAAGTATTTAAACATCAAAGGAAAACTAATTGAATTTATGTATTGTGAAACAGATTATAATCAAAGATAATCCAGCTTAAGACAGTGTAATACAATGATAGAACAGGACGATTAATAAATTAAGGGTTAGTTTTGATGGTTGAATACACTTTGATAAGTTTGAATTGGCATTTAGAGTGAGACAAAGTCTCAATAAACTATTCACCATCTGTCAATCCATCTAACTCAATAAGCACATTCTTTTTTTTCTGCCATATCCGCTGCCTAAGTGGAGCATACGAAGACCACGTGCCGTGTAACAATATCAATACAAGGAATACCTCTGAAGTTGATATTTCTAAATTTGTCTTTTATCTAAAAAGGGGCTAAGCACGTTCATGAAAATTTGCGCAAGTATGCATGTACGATTATAATAATAGGTGACCATGTGTTAAAAAAATTACGATATTATAACACTGTTATTGTATTGTTTCCGTTTTACAAACCTCACAGTGATGAACTAAAAAAAACTTTTGAATTGAAAAAAGAATTGAGTCACTCTGAGATTAGTTAGAATTAATGCCCATCGATCGAATGAGTTTACTATTATGTTCATATCGTTTAATATTTTACAACCAATTTTTTTTGAATTGTGAAATTATGCGGATCGCTATTCTAATTTCGTTTTGTAATATCATCTTTCGAAACTCAAAGTGCATTTCGTTGTTGAAATTGAATATGTTAATATTAAGCAATAATAATAATTGAAGAATCAATGAATGCTTTATTTGTTATTTAATTTTATGTCGGTAGATGGCCGGTTTTAAAGTTTATATCAAATACTCGTACGTTTAATTAAATTGATAGATTTTCCGTTTTCAGAAAAAAAAAAATAATAATCACACAAAAATGATTGTGCATGCAAACTTGAACGTGTGTAGCCACGTTAACAGATATATGGGCTTAAGACAAATCAAAACGATATTTGAATTCAAAATACCCAAAGTCACACTTAACTCATATATTTAATAGGGCATAGATCATCGATATATTATTATAATGTGTGAATTTTTTGTTAATATGTTTTGCATTCATTGTAATCAAATATTAAAATCTCACATACTTTAAAAATTGACCTTTTTGTAACGTGCATTTCTAAAATAAAACATTTAGATCTCAAAAAATTATGTTGACAGATTGTTGTTAACAGGAATCAGTTGTCAGCTACTTGTTCGACCCGTTGATGCTACAGTCCTATTTTTTTACGTAGTTACGGTATTTAAATTTTTAATCCCACTTAAAAACTCGGCCATGAAAATGATATTAAATTACGAGTATAATAAATAAATTTATCTTAACAATAGTATTTTAATTTTAAACCATATTTTACCTGACAATCTTGGGTTGTTGTTCTTGAAGCATCCCTGAAGCAAAACTGATATATGATTAAGGTTGTTACGCTTCGAGATACGCCCAATTATGAGGGTTCAGGAAAGCTATTTTGGTTGTGATAGTACATGAAGACCATAAACACAAACGCTTATTTATATTCGTTTAATAAATAAAAATTACCCAACGTTAACATAAGATGCTTTATAAATATTAATATGTTATTAAATTGAAATTATTTAAGAAATTATTTAAGATATAAGTATATTTATCAAATGAAGTCACTTAAAATTCCATAATAATTTATGTCTATCATAATTAAATTTAGTTGATTACCGTTTGCAAATTCCTTATTGATTTCGTGTCATTTTGATCAATTCGATGTTTGGTCCTCTTAATATGAGTATAAGTAATTAAGTGTAATTACCAATTCTATATTGAAAAGGTACGAATTAATTTAATTATTAATTAAAATATGTTATATAACGTAGTAGCCAGCTACAGTTTTGAATGGATGCCCTGTATTAGCAAATACAGTCATTGGGCATGCTTACAAGTAAATACCCTCATTATTATCCTGTAGATAGTATTTAAGATAAGTTTATCCCAATAGTTTAATGAATTGTCTGATAATCAATCTTTGAGAGTTTGCCATGACATAATTTTATAATGAGACTGATTAATTTTACTGAAAATTTGATTGATATTTGAAATAATTATGGTTTGAAACGCTCAAATGTATTATAATACCTTTTACATTCAGATGAAAGAAACAAATCCACATTTATGTCTGTATATATTTATGATCAAATACATAGATTAAAATAGCACAATTTTGTATTTTTATAAAGATTTTTTTACAAAAACTTCGATACAGTACTTTGCAAATCAGACTTGTCGGTATGGTTATTGAGTAAATATTTTTTTCTGATCTGATTTTTAATATACAGACACATAGAGTTGGGTTGGTTTTTATTTAAGCTTTTAAAGAAATACATTAAAAAACATACTAAAAAAAATTGACTCTCCGGTGGCGTAGTTAGTAGCGTGCGCGGCTAGGAATCCGGAAAATGTGGGTTTGACTCTGCATCTGTCAGATTTTAACATTCTGAAAATATAGGACTGTATGCCCATTGGGTTGAATAATTGTCTGACAAATAATTCTCGTGAAAAATAATCTTTCAAGATGTTTTCACATTGCGGAGATTTATATACTCGTTTTTTGGAGTGGATATCTTCGTACTATGTAGATCCATATGATCCACGTTGGAAGCGAACATGGTATAAAAAAATGAGTTTTTTTTGAGGAAATTTAAATCGTAATTATCATTAAACTTTTCAACAATATGCGAGCAAAATTCGATCTTTTTTAAAAAAAACTTATATTTCGCTTGTACACCTTGACGGTTAAAAACAGACCCTCAGTTAACAGCGTCGGAGGAAGAAAATGTGTAATTACCATTCTCCGGGATCTGCCGCGTGAGATTGATGGGCGTCGCGTCGGAAAATTTCGGCAACCGAACAATGTTCAGGCTTCAAATATTGTCAACCATTGGTTCATGAACTAAAATTTTTCATGAAAAATAAATGTAGTTAAAACCAATAAAAACGTATTTTTACTCTCATGAACGTTTATTGAATGTTTATTACTAAATAAGTATGAGTGGAAAAGTATTCATAATAAGACGGAGTATAGAAAGAAATTTAGAAAAGTAAATAATATATATATATTGTTGTAGGATACATTCAAATTATTTTTTTCGTTAAAATTCGCTTCGATTTTTATAAAAATATACAAATCATTATTCACAAGAATTATTAGTCAGCCAATCGTTCAAACCATAGAGTGCTCTTTGAATTAAGAAAAGCATTATATGGTTTTTGTATTCCAAGCAACAACCTTAAGCACTCAATTATAAGAAAAAAATATTCTAAAACTATTCCCAAGTAAGATGAAAAATATTAAATATTTCACATAAGATATCGAGAGCCTAATACAAAATATATTATGTTATAAAAAGTACATATAAGTACCTATTAAACCTATTGAAAGTAATTGATTATATTAAGCGATTGTCAACTATTATACGTATAATATGTCTTTTGTAAACTTAAAAAAATCATATTTTTTTATACCATATTCGCTCCCAAAGTAGAGCAGATGAATATACCCAGTGTACAAATATCTATTCCTCGAGCTTGCATTACCTGAATTGCTAGGCGCGCACGCTATTAACTACACTACCGAGAGACAGATTGTTAATTAAATACATTTTTTTATCAATTAATTAATATTTTTGACTGATGGTGCTTGATGGAAATTGATTTTACATTCTAAATTAT